>JANHFO010008484.1:0-11468 GCA_032468095.1 Pareas carinatus | reverse complement strand
CCGACATTGTTTGACCGGCGGCACCCTGAGGAGGCCCACTCTGTGGGAGCGTGTGGGTCAGCGGGAGGTATCGGTTGCAGAATGCGGTCCTGCAAACTCGACTAGAAGTCCACCGAGATCTTGTTCAACTCTGCTATTCTGTTATTCTTAACTTACCAGTGTATGAGATTGCAGGAGATACCTGACAAAGATTAAACCAAGAAAACTGACTCTGGACCCGATGATTAATATGTTTTTGCTACAAATGTTTTCAAGATGGACTTTTGCAACCTCTACAAAACACAGAGAATTGTATTTTACAGGGAGGAGAGATACCAGAAACTCTGAAAAAAGCTAATACAACCTTTAGTAAGAGTGGAGGTTCGTTCTCTGAGCTGGTGGGTTGCTTCTGAAGGCTTCATTTCCAGGCTAGGGAGCATCTTCAGTGGATTTTTAGGGGAATGTCAGTGTTGGTGTTCTTCTTATAAGGGCTTGGTGTGGTCAGTGGGTGTTGTGATGGGCTGGTCACCTCAAGAGAGGGTCTAGTGCTCGACCTTCTGAGGGGTCAGGGCTGGGTCGCAGATGGAGATGGACTTGTGATGGGTCTTGTGGCAAGGAGATCAGTTGAGGATCCTTGGGAGGTGAAGTGCTGGTTGGGGGGGTGAGTTGGGGGCTGGTTGGTGCTGTCACTGTTCGATTGTGCGGTGGATTTGAATTCTCAGGGGTTCGTAGTCTGGTTGTTGGTCGATGTGTCTATTGATGGAATTGCTTGTGAAGTGCCAGGCTTCAATAAACTCACGAGCGTGGCCGATGATGTTTCTATTGCTCCAGTTGAATTGGTGCTGTTCAGAGTCAGTGTGGGTAGCGACAAGGGATTTGGGATCATGGCGTTTGACTGCCAGCTGATGTTCGTGGATCCTGGTTTTCAATTGACGGGATGTCTGTCCCACATGGAATTGGTTGCAATTGTTACAGTTGATTTTGTAAATTACGTTGTTTCTTTCATCCTTCTGTAGCCTGTCTTTGGTTCTGGATAATACCTGGCGAAGCGTGGCTGTGGATTCGTGGGCTATTGTTATTCCTAGGGTAAACCTTTAGTTTAGTGATCGTTTGAAGTTACAATGGCACTGATAAAGAGAGATTTATGACCATTTTTCACAATTAACAAAATTTGAATGGCATTTCACGTCAGAATCCATTTTTGGATTTTCATTTTTATTTTATTTAAAAACAAACAGGGATGGAAATCCTTGCACAGGATTTTGAATCTGTGCCACGTTCTGCCACTCTCTTTATTTCTGAGCCCATTGAGTGGCAACGTTTAACAAAAAGGATGCTTCTTGGAATATTTGGCTCGCCTCAGATAAGCGCTCAGAAATACGGAGGCTTATCTGCTTTATCCAAGCTGCCTCAGCCTGCATATCTAAGCTGGGTGTCTCTGAAAACAGACTTTTATTACAGAACTTAATAGCACTCCCGCTTCTGAGGCTGGCCAGAAAGAGCAAGCTGTCTCTTTCATTGTATTATCCTGGCACACAAAGGACAATGGGGGTCGTCCCCCCCAGAGGAAGCACCTCCCTTTCTTCTTCCTATTCCATTCAGTCAATCTCTCACTTTCTCTCTATGGATTCTTCAATTGCACTCTGCTCTTCTTTCAGACCGTTTGCTTGGCATCGCTATTAAAGCACCGATTATCCCCCAGAAAGATAGCTGCATTTAGGATTCCTCTCCATTTCAGAGGGGAAGGGAGAAATGCAAAACGCTCGTGGCTCAGATTCCTAAATATGTTTGATATCACCCCAGGCAGAGCTGTCTCGTGGTTAAGTCGTTAAGGAGCTCAGCAATGTCCTGAAGAAGCATTGGGAGGTGGGGACGTTCTGATCTCCACGGGGGATGTCTTGCTGCTCTCTTTTGTTCTCTCCTGAAGATCAAGTTGTGAATACATAGACCATCTTGGTGTAGGGCAGTCATGGCCAACCGATGGCACGCGTGCCACAACAGGCAAGCAGAACCTTCTCTGCTGGCACGCGAGCCAAATCGCCCCAGTATCGCCCCAGAGCTGAGCATGCTCAGGAAGGAGCAGCGGCACCTGGCAATGATGTCATGGGGCCATGCACATGCTCAAAAAGAGAGTAGCGGTGCCAAGTGATGATGTCACGAGCCGCGACTCATTATTTGTGACTCATCTGGGCACTCGGTGTCTATAAGGTTAGTCATCACCGGTCTAGTGATTAAGGCATAAGGCTTAGAGACCAGAAGACTGCGAGTTCTAATCCTACCGTGAGCTGTAGTTATGCTTCAGACATGAACGTCAGCTCAGTGACTTTAGTCAATCACCCAGGAGGCTGTGAGTTCCAATTCCCCCTTAGGTATGAAAACTGGCCGGGTGACTTTGGGCCAATCACTAGGAAACTGTGAATTCTAGTTCCACCCTAGGAATGAAAGCCAGCTGAATGAAATGGGGCCAGGGACAGTGAGTTCTAGTTTTGCCTTAGTCCTGAAAGTCAGCTTGGTTGACTTTGAATCAATCCCTAGGGAACGGTGAGTTCCAGTCCTTCTTTAGGGATGAAAGCTGCTTGACTTTGAGTCAGTTCTTCTTTTCCGGCCCAACCCACCTCGCAGGATGGTTGTTGTGGGGAAAATAAGAGGAGAAAGGAGTCTTCAGTGTGCTTGCCACCTGGAGTTATTTCTAAAAATAACAATAATAACGGTGGAATAAAAATAAACAAATGAAAGTAGTAAAGAGGAGAAAGCTGGGAGGCGTTCCTTCTGAGCCTCCAGTTTTCGTGGATCAATAGATATTTTATCAAGAGCAAGGTCCAACAGTACCCTTTGCAAGATCCTGAGAGTTCATTGGCTTGTCAAAATCAAGGCCTGGTGCTCCTCCATCAGCTCTTGACATAATTTTGAGACACGTTGTGAAAATTCCGCCCCCCCCCACCTTCAAAGTCAAATCATCTGCCAACAGTCATGAATTCACAGCGGCTGTCGGTAAATGCAGCTCTTTTTTCTCTACTCTCAGTGTTTCTTCTGCTCCAGGAGCTTTGTTTTTTCTCTTCTTGTTTTGACTCTCCTCTTCCTCTGCTATCTATCAGTCGATGATTTGATCTATGGAAACGAACATTTATTTTCCTTTAGGGAAAGTGCATCTGTCCTGGGTTGTATAGGCAGAGATATCCTTTTGTCTATTTAAAAAGGGAGGATGGAAATGTATGGGAGAAAATACATTTCTTCTAAGACTGGTTCCACACCTTACAGCAGACCATAATGGGTCTGGCTCAGCTTGGGCTCAGAATATTTACTTTTGGTTTACGGTATTTTTATTTATTTTACTTACTTGCAGCACTAGCAGTAGCACTTTGACTTGCACACTATTTCACAGGACTTTACATCCCTCTCTGAGTCAGCATATTGCCCCCAACAATCTATATCCGACGTTATTTGCTTTTTATTAAAAATTTGAACATACTTAATATGCCTTCCTCCTCCTATTTTTCCCACACCAACAATCCTGTGAACTTTGATGAGCTGAGAGAGAATGACTCACCCAGTCGGCTCTCCTGCCTAAGGTGGGACTAGAACTCCCAGTCTCCTGGTGATTGGCCCAAAGTCATCCAGCTGGCTTTCCTGCCTAAGGTGGGACTAGAACTCCCAGTCTCCTGGTGATTGGCCCAAAGACCCTACAACTCATGACCTTGTGAAATCCTGTTCACTTGGGTCCTACTTGAAATTGAGAAATGCACCCATCTTCCTCAGTCATATCTCTTCTCCAAAAATACTGAGCAGAGGACACAGAATTGGACAGAAAGAATGCTTTTCGATACACCACGTAACTAAGGAGTAAAGTTCTTCCCGTTAATTTCCAGTCTACAAAATTGCACCCCAATCTTTTGAATAGTCTAGATTACGGCCTCCCTAAGCATTTTCTCCTAGATAGCACCCATGGGAAAAGTTGATCTGAGAAGCTACATTGTCCTAGAACATTTCTGCTTTCTTTCTGTCAGGCTGACTATCACTGAACGCTCTTTGTCTTGTATCTGTTGTTCAATATTTTGAGACTGGACCTTGGGAAAAAGGTTTCTTAACTTTCCAAAGCTTGGTGCCCTCCAGGCATGTGGAAATTGCAGCTCGGAGAACTTCAGGTCTTCACGGACGCAAATGTACTGTAAATAAATAATTGACAATGGCTGGAAATGTGCAAATGTATCTATATATTCATAAGCTTTGTTTCTGTTCTTCAAATATTCAAGGGACATAGTTTACAAAGGCCACAGAAGTAACTTTAGTCAGATTGCTTTTTTCCCCACCTCTGGCATTTCGCGTTCTTTCTTCTTCAGAGCAACTTTTGAAATAAAGCAATTAAGCCCAGTTATTTGCTAGTGATTTTCTTTCTCAGCTAGACACAGGGAAGAAAAGGGCACTTCCCGGTACCCCTAGTGTGGCATTTATTTTTGCTAACTTGACATGGCAATTGCCAAGGTTCTATCTAGCATTCAAATCCCTTTGGAGATCTGCCTAGCACGTGTTTTTTCTACCGGTGGGTCGCCACGAGTGCTGGCATTCAGTCAAACTGAAATTGGTCAAGGTTTTGAATGCTTGTTAATGAGGATAGCATACAAAATTAATGCTCATTAGAGTGCTCATTAATATGCATGGGATTCATGCTTTTGACTTAATTAAGTGAAGCGTCAGTTCAGATTGATCCAATATTGCCAAATAAGTGTGTGTGTGTGTGTGTGTGTGTGTACTTGAATGTGTGCATGGCTGCAGGCATAAAAGGACAAAGAAGATGGAGAAAAAAAAGGGATTTCACTCCACGAGAAGCATTATCTGGAAGGAGTTTAATTACTTGTTAAATTTATTTGCACCTCTCTCACGGTGAGGCTACTCTAAGCAGCCAAGAGAAATAATTCTTAGGTTCTGAAAAACACTTTTTATAGCCTTTGGTTGTCAGATCTGTATTCAAATGTCTGGGGTGGGACCCTGGTTAAGGAATGCTAAACTCATAGTAAATGCTAAACTAATTACTATTACTAATACATATAATTATCATATTCCAATGTTTGGTTTTTCCCTCCCTTGCAAAAAACCCCCAACCCATCTTCATGTTGTATTCTTAGCCATGTTGAAAAATGAAGCTGTTTAATTTTAATAGTCTCCTGTTTCTTCTCTCTTCCAGCTAAAGTGTGTGCCTTATTTTTTTTCCTTCAAGGAAAGTAGAAAGGATATGAGTAAGAGAAAACCTTTTCTGTTTTTTTATGAATAAAAATGAACAGAATAATGCATATATATGTCTTGAATATAATAATGGCACCAGCTTTGATATTCATGGAGCTGTCTATGGCTTTGAGCAGTATTCATTCTTGTTGACTCGCTGGTGATAAAAGCAGTATTTTTTTGATGATCTGTCTTGAAGACAATTTTCATGATAATGGGATGACTACACCACTTTCTTTGTCCTTCTCTTTCCTCCCTCTTCCTTACCCCCCCATCTCTCCTTTACTGATCCTTCTACCTATTATTGGCTGTCTCTACTGCTATATATATATAGCACTCATTTCCTCATTAATCTAGATCCCATTAGTAGCTGTTCATTAAGATATAAAAACAAATTAGACAGCATTTTGGATATTGGCAAAATATTCCAACTTATTAATAGAAACGGCAAGCCTACACCAAACCTCTAAATAATGTTATTTATTCTTTTTAAAAATCCAATTATTGTTTTTCCTCCCATTGAGTATAACTTGCGTTCAAGAGTTTAGACCAGGGTTTCCCAATCTTGACCACTTTAAGGCGGGTGGACTTCAACTCCCAGAATTCCTTCTTGCTAGTCTGAGCAAGAGGCCAAAAGCACCAGCCTAAAGATGGCAAGTGAGACTTTGCCGAAACGTCGGCAAAAGACTTTCCACTCTACACGGGAAAAGACCCGAACACACCTGGACCTACATACCTGTACCCATGAAAATTTACGAATATATATATATGATCGTGATTATTCTTATATATTCAAATTGTCTATGAAATGTATCATTGATTGTATCTTTGTTGTAATCACAGTTGTATGGAGGTATTGAGCATATTCACTGAAGACAAATTCCTTGTGTGAGCTTTCAAGAGAGGACATTAGGCGACAGAGTCCTAGGCCAGCAGGCGGGTGGGTAACAGCTGCAGGTAGTGGGTGGGTGGGTGAGTGGGTGCTCCTGAGTATAGGTGGGCTGGTATGGGATGCAGGTAAGCCAGTGTGGGCAATGAGTGGACAGGTAGGAGCTGTTGGCCAGCTTCGCTGAGCATGGGTTGGCCAGCAGAGGTTGTGGTAGCTGCCACGGAGCATGGGCAGGCTGGGTGTTACAAAGTCCCTGGGATTTCATACTCCCCAATGGGGTTCCTCAGGAGAACATGCAGCAGGGCTGACTGGAGTAACCAGCAGGGGAGTAATGTCTGACCTTCCCTGCTGGTTTCTCCATTATTTTTGCTTGCTGGAAGGTTGCAGCATGGAAGGCTGCAAATGACAGCCGTGTGAGGTTGTAATCCAGTGAGCCCGAGCACCTGTGTCTTGAGGCTGCAACGGCTGCAACCTCACATGCTGGTCCTATGGAGAACCCCCCTCCCCAGTTCAGCACCATTTTGACTTGGAATGGTCACTGGTCATAACCTGAGGACTATCTGTACAAATTTTGCATTTATTTTGGTACTTCCTTTGGAGTGATTTCTGATGTAGCATTACCCATTGCAAATTAGACCTCAGGAATGTCGATGGCCTACCCATCTCCTCCCATGGTCTTCCGGGACTTAAAATCCAACTTCTCAGATGACTACGGAGACAATAGGAAGCATCCTGATCCTGTTTAAATATAATCTGGATTCAAGTGCCTAATCTGAGTAAATTCCATGAGAGGTATTTCTAAGCAGACACATTCCTTAGCCATAGGTGACCCATGTTTGACCTGATCTTGCACTAGAAAGATTTGCTGTGAGCCAGAATTGGGAATCATTGCTTGATAATGCAAAACTGAAAGCATTTTCTTGGCATCATATAAGGGGTCCTTTCTTCCTTGATACCCATGTTTTTCAATCTTTCACTTGGTGCCCCTAAATTCATTCCTAGAAGCCTTGAACAATGGTTTTCCTCTCTCCATTAAAAAACAAAAAACTAAACCCACTTTACAAACGGAGAAGCGTGGAATGTTGCCCCTTTCGTTTTGCACTGCAGTATCTCAATTCTGTGAGTAATTTAATTTTTATGTGACTTCAGAGAAAGAAAGAAGGGATCATATTCAACCCAATTACCAACTCATTTTGCTTAAGGCATTTTTAATACTATCCAATACCCATTAAGAAAATCAACTCATCACTTTACTGTGCAAAATTAGCCAAAGACTATTATTATTTCCTGAGTAATTAAATTATAACTGATTGTTTATTCAGCCCATTCTGGATCTTTTCCATCCCATTTATCTGTTGCCTTTCTATCTTCCAAGCAATGCATAATCCCCCTTGCAAATAAATTTATTACCGATAAAAGAGATGCTATCATATTCTGCTCACTCAGACAAATGCCATTAGTACG
This sequence comes from Pareas carinatus, assembly GCA_032468095.1. NCBI lineage: Eukaryota > Metazoa > Chordata > Lepidosauria > Squamata > Pareidae > Pareas > Pareas carinatus. The sequence continues at coordinate 3,919 of JANHFO010008484.1, read as the reverse complement.
TTAGGGTGAAGACTCACGTCTTCCCATGATGAAAGCGTTTGGATCTTCTACTTTAGGATCCAAAGAAGAGCTCCTGTAGGATGTGGAGCTTGATTGTGCATGCAGGTGGCAGTGAAGTTGGTAAGTACAAGGCAAAACTATCCCTTTCCTTCAGTGACTCCCTTCTACAGTAGAATTAGGCCATGCTCAAAAGCCACAAGAAAGCACAAGAAGACCATTGAGACAATTCTCACCTGGAGTCTTGTGGAGCTCAACCATACGACAATAACCTTGACTTCTAAAGTCCCAATGTGGTATCTATGAGGTGCTATCCTTAAATTCCGAGACTGTCCTTGCTGTGGGGAAATGGATCACGCAATGGCCCTGCGCACGCAGCAGTGACATAGAACGACCTTGAGGAGAAGCTACATAAAGTTTCAAAGCGCCATCTTCATGGAGTCCCAGGTTACAGACGTTTTAGTTTGCACAGGCATCTGTGCATTTATAAAATAAAGAAAAATCACCAACCGAAACCCCTGGAATGTTGAATGGATGCTCCATGATGACAAGCTCACCAGCTCACAGAGCTCTTGCAACACGCCAGTTTTGCGCCCGTAACCACATGGCCATCATTCCTCCTCCCCTGTATTCACCAGATTTCTTCTTTCTGTTTCTAAAGATGAAATTGAAGCGGAAGGGTCGCCGTTTTGACACAAGTGAGGATATCCAACGTGAATCGCAGAAGGTGCTTGATGAGATTGAAGAAGGCGACTTCCAGGAGGCAAATTCCAAAAATGGAAGAGGTGCCAGGATCGGTGTACGGCTGCCCAAGGGGACTCCTATGAAGGAGACGGCTGCCAAATTTAAATCAGGTCATTTTATTTCAGTTTATGGGTCTAGTCTCAGAATTTAATGATCGCACCTCATATAAAGGAGAGGGACTTGTCTTCTTGCAAATAAAAGATTAACGTGCTGGCTTTATTATCTGGCATAGTGACATGAAGGCAGTTCAAGGAAGAGTTGTTATCAAGTTGAAAAGTTCATGTTTAGTATTGATTTCTTAAGCCAGAGAGTTTTCTCCTCGACAAATATCAGCAGGGCTATTTGAAAAGAACAACAGGGAAGCAAAAAAAAGACTACTCTGGTTATGATAGCTCATCCCTTTAAAACCTATTGGCACCCCAAATAGAAGAATCATTTCTTCTGTTGTCAACGTCTTTTCATCATGGATGTATCCACAGAATGATGAAAAGCAAGCTTTTGAGACCCCAATCTCTGTTTTCTTAATGCCACACTAGCTTGGTGTGCATGTAACAAACTTTGTCTTTTGGGATTTTTTAAAAATAAAGATATTCCATCTCCTCTTCTCTTCCTTTCCCCCCCTCTTTCATTCAAAAAACGGTGCATGAAACCAATTTCAAATTGCAGTTGGGAGCCTGTTCTTGTCATTCTTACATTGATCTCTGTGTGGGGCTTTGATTGGTTTTGTTTTGGGAGAGGGATGATGGTCTTTAAAAACATAATGGTTCCCTTATTTGGAAAAAAAAATCCCTCTTCTTCAGAGACTTTATTTGCTGGAGATGTCAAAATATCTTTCAAGCTTCTATTTCTATTAGTCCATTTGAGACAACTCAGAAACCTCAGAGAACCCAAAGAACTGCTGACTCAGTTCTACAGAGGAATCATTGAGTCCATAATTTACACCTGAATAACTGTTTGGTTTGGCAATGCAACAGAAAAAGATAAACACAGACTTCAAAGAATAATTAGAACCGTGGAAAAGATAATTGCTACAAAACTCCCCTCTGTTGAAGAGCTATACACTGAACGATGCCAAAAGAGAGCGGGGAAAATAATTATGGACCCCTCACACACTGGACATAATCTGTTTCAATGTCTTCCCTCTGGATGCCGTTACAAGGCATTGCAGACACAAACAACTAGACACAAGGACAGTTTCTTTCCCCATGTCATCAACCTACTAAACAGTTGACTTACACAACACTGTTAATGAGGAGGGTGTCTTTGTATCAGGATGAAATAGTTTTTGTGACATGATGTTCGCACTTTATAACATGAGGACACGATGACTGTTACGTACTTTATGATTATGAATGTGTCTTATGCTTATATACACAATTGAGCATGCCTTTATATGCCAATATATACAAATGATCATGATTGTGCATATATATATAGAAATGATCGTGATTATTCAAATTGTCTATATTCAAATTGTCTATGAATGTATCCTTCTTGTAGGTATTGAGCACGCTCACTGAAGACAAATTCCTTGAGTGTCCTGACACACATGGCAAAATAAAAATTCTGATTCCGATTCTGATTTGGACGCGATGCTTGGTCAGTTGAAAGGTTCTCTGACCTTTGAAGATCCTCTTGGTCTCCCAGCTGCACACGCAGATTTGTTGCGGTGGGCTTTTGGATGGTGCAGAAGAGAAAATTGGTTTTAATATGACCTCTGGGAAATTCCAGAGAAGGAATTACTTGTGATGAAGCAAACAGACAATTTGGATGTCAGCACCGATGGACACTGATAGTGCTATAAGGAGAAAGAGACATGCAGGTTAATTAATTAGAAAATGTTTCTTGCCCACATTCAGCGCATAGAAGGATTGCTTTGGAGAAATCGTTGCCAAGTTGCTAACAAGCATTTGCTTTTGTTTATCTTGGCATTAAAGTATTGTCCCAGAATTAGGCTTTCTGGATGAATCCGACAGTGAGGTCACTTGAGGGAAGAATCAGTTGTAGAGAATCATTAGGGAGAAGAGGTAGCATTTGACCTCTCTGAGTTGAAAGGAAATCTGCCCATCAAAAAAAAAAAAATAGAATGCCAGTGGCAAATGTTTTTGCTTTAAGGAGCTTGATGGAGAGTGGGAAGTGGAATTAATACATGTAACTGAGGAACAATTTTACCTGAAATTTTGGGGGAAGATAATTTGACTTTGGAGACTGGACCTAATGTATTTAAACAATCCGCAATTGATAAGAAACAATGTAAAGAAACAAACTTGGATATTTGATCCAGGACCAATTAAGATTAATATTTGAGATGATTCAGAATTGAAGATGTGGTAGCAGCTTGTTAACAGAGGGTTTTAGAACTTGACGGTTGTCTTTCTCCTATGACTCTTCACAATTTTTATTACTTTTGCCTTTTTACACAATATGTTTATACCGTTATTGTTTCTGTTAACTCCTTTGTTATTCGTATAGTTTACTAATGGCAGGTTAACAATTTGCAAGTAGATTTAGCAGTTTAACAGTTTAAAATTTGGGGGGTTTGTTTCACAAGGTGTGAGAAACCAAAATTGCTGTATCATATTAATCAGCATTCATTCAGGCAGGATGTTATGTATATATGTGTTGTTGGGTTTTTTTTAAAAATACACTTTTTAGTTAATCTCTTCTTTGTTGTGTTTTTTATTTTTTGTTTTTTAATATTTTAGTGTTTAGTATTTTAATCTTGTTCAATAAATCTTGTTAAAGAGAAAGAAAATAGAATGCAGCTCATCCTGTTGAATGATTGGAAGCCATCCTAATGTTTTAATAATCGGACATCCAGTTAAATGGGATTGTTATTGGAATTATTGTTAGTTTAAAGATGGGCCTGTGGCTTTCCTTGCAATATCAAACTTTTTACAATGATTTAGCAATTATATGCAATACCTGCCTATTTCAGGGTCCTGAAGCTGTCCAAGGTACTGAAAAACACTTTTCACGGCCTTTGGCTGTATTCAAATGTCTCATGTGGGATCCTGGTTAAGGTTCTCTGTTACTTTTCTAACTTTCCAGCAATGAACGAGGTGTGTTCAAAAAGTATCAAACCTTAATTTCCCCCCGCATAAACAAATGAAGCATGGGAGGTGTCCTTCGGTGGAGATGTGTAGGGGACATTCATGCACATGTATGAATTTTTTCC
>JANHFO010008483.1:7690-24501 GCA_032468095.1 Pareas carinatus | reverse complement strand
AGCCTCTGCTTGACCAACAGGTTCCCATGGACTGCAAGGAGCCCAAGCTTTATCCAGCAGTCCCCTTGGATCCAGCAGAATCCACTAGAACTGTTATTGTATACATTCCTCCATAGAAAGAAATTCCAAATGTCCACTTGAAAATCCTTGTGAGTAAACCGACATAAAATTGAGGCATAAATGTGTTTCTTTGCTCAATTTATGCTTTCATATACCTATTTCAATCATGGTTATGGTTATCTGATCCATAGTAGAGATTATAATATTTCATAAAGTGAGCTTCCTATGTGATTTTGTTCCAACTTGTCTGAATAAGTGTGTTTCTCTACATCATTTGCTTGAGCGAATATTTTAGCTAGCTAACAGAATACTTTTGTAAATTGTCACCGGCAACGCTATGGAAGTTTTATATTTCTGTGCAAATATTCAGTAATGTATATTAGTTGATTGAAAGGAGAAATGCCTGGGTTGCCTTTACTGTTATTTCATCATAACATCTAATTTACAACAATCAGTTGTGATGCTCCTGGGATTCTAAAATCTAGTTTTTAAGTCAAATCAGATAAACCAGTATTTCTCAACCTTACCAAACTTAAGATATATGGACTTCAACTCCCAGAATTCCCTAGCCAGCGTGCCAACTGAAGAATTCTGGGAGTTGAATTCTCCATCTTAACGCTGCTAAGGCTAAGAAACACTCAGATATACTATAATAATAATACAAGTTGTCTCTTGGATTTCTACTGTGAAATACATATTGCTTCAAGGAAAAAAAAACCTAGTTGAGCATGCCAAAGGAAGTCTTATGTGTATTATTAATTTATGCGGTATATTTGGGAAAGCAGATCTGTGTTTGTTAGATTAATGTTTCTGAAAGCATATGTGATGAATTCCAAATGTATAACCAAATAAACCTGCATTAGTTATAAGCATATCATTCACATATTCAAATGTACAAAATCCAATTAAGCTTCATTCCTTCAATTTTTTTTTGTTCATGAGACATCTTTATGACAAAAAGCAAATAAGTAAAAAGTTTCTTTTACTCCAAATATTATATATACATACATACATACATATAAAGTTAGTCTTCCACAGATAGCCAGTTTAATTATGCTAAAAATGACATTTTTAATTAAACACCAAGGTAAGCATAAATGGATTTCAAAATAATTAATCAAACATCAAAAAATTGAAACCTTTTTCTGCTTGAGCAGCAGAAATGAAAGAACCATCTTCGGGTCTCATAGAGATTCAATCTAATTTAATTCTCTGTCTTCTCTAAATAAACATTCCTAAAACCTTTTTTTCATCTGGGGGAATAAGGATGAGAAGGGTAATCAATATTTCTAGCATTTTAATTAAAACCGTTAGTGGAATAAATCCATTTAATTATCAGTTAATGAAATACAAGGTCATTTACCTGACAGGAACTTTGAAGGTGGATTACTAGCTGGAATAAAGTAGACGCACCCAATGTCACAGCTATTTAGCTTCCATCAAATTTAAGGTTAAAATCCTTTTAGACTGTTTAACCTATTCTCTACCATTTTTCTATTATGTATGCAAATTGGGAAGAGGAAATACATGGTCAAAACCCATCTTCCATTTAATCTGTCCCCAAACTTTTTACCAAGTTTATCCAATTTTATTGTTCTTTTAAAGAGTACAGCCCATATAGCATAGTAAAATATAGTACTATTTTCTAAAATGAAAATTGCATGTATGGCATTACTGTATTATTAATAAAAAATCATAAAACCCTTCTTAACACAATGCAAGTGTTATTTCACTTGTGCAACAAAATTAGTTTTCATTCTCTTCTCTTTGAAGGTTGATTGATTTATTTGTATCATGTCTTTATTATTTTTATAAATATCTCAAGAGTGTGATCATGTCTGACACATCTTCCTCCTCCTCTTTCCCACAACAACAACCCAAGAGTTGGGCTGACAGCGAGTGACTGGCCCAAGGTCACTCAGCTGCCTTTTTGGCTAAGGCAGGACTAGAACTCACAATCTTTCTCGGCTTTCTAGCCTGGTGCCTTAACTGCTAGACCAAACTGACTCTCTAGATAAGCTGCCTATCCTATTGGATTCAATCCATATTATTCTACAAAGTAGAAGAGAAGACCTACACCAAAAACATTCCTGTATGGGAAAAGGTTACATATTTCCTAGAGGTAAGAGCCATACATTTAAAATTCACTTAAAATTCAATTAAACAAGAAGGGAGAAAGGGAACAAAGTGCACATGGGGAGGATGTGGGGTCTGATGAATCTATTAATCACCTTCAAGATGCCATCTACCATTGGGTCTCCAGGCCAGCTGGTAGGTCTTCAAGCCCTTTCAGAAGGCCAGAAAGTTGACTGCAGATCTCACGGTGTGTGTGTGTGTGTATGTGTGTGTGTGTGTGTCAGAATATTCCAGAGGGTGGGTACCAGAGCAGTAAAGCTTCTCCTGGACTCGCCAGCCAAAAGTCCTTGACTGATGGGGTCCATAGCATTGTTCTTTTGCTGGCATGGGTGAGGAGGGCTAATCCCATTGAGATAAGCTGGTTCTTTAGATATGTTGGACAGATGTCATGGCTTAAAAGGTGATAACAAACCTTGAATTGGACCCAGAAGCAAACTGGTAACCAGCACAGCTTGTGGGGCAGCAATGAAAATGGGCCACCATAGGGGTTCCCATACCTGCAAACTACACTTTGCAGATGCAATAAGAGTAGAGAAATAATGATGTTCTTACTACCACGAGGTAGCTTTAATAGCAGTCTATGTTGTGTCTGGTCAGCTTCTTTCCTTGTTTTCCTCCAGCAGTGCTTCTAGGCATTTTTTTACCCTTTTCAGAACCTGCAGCCCCTCTATGAACCACTGAAAACGTCGGGAGTGATGGGTCAAGAGCCATATAGGCGTGATACTGTCCAAAGCCTTAGCTACCCTTTGGTTCAAGGACGTAACCAGAGCTTCAGCAAGACTGTGCAGCTAGGCCTCTGGGATATCCCTCAACTTCCTTTAGAATCTACTTGGGTCCATGTGTCCCTGGGGAATGGACCATTTGAATGGGTCTGCCCCTCACTGCTGCAGAGGGCAGCAGCATAAGTGGAACCCCAGTTTTAGATATGCTGAAAGTATTCCAAATTCTTTAGCCAATATGCACCAGATTAGGTGCTAAAGAGTTGGAAACTATCAAAGAATCTATTCAGATGAAACAGTAGTCAAATCTTAATAATAAATATTATTTACTTATGTGTTCATTTGTCTGGCTGTTCATTCATTGATTCATTCATTCGCATTTGTATGCCACTGAGAACTGAAGACACCCAAATAAATTCATAACAGACCTAATGTAGCAATAATATAAAAACAAAAAGTAATCATGGAAATGTGGAAGGTAAAAAAATCATTCATGCTGCAGGTTTTTTTTTTTAAATGCCAACTGTATTTGAAATTTAGGTTTTGAAATAATATAGGGTGAAGACAGGATTTTTTTTTTTAAAAAAATTCAGTATCAAGGACTGAAGCAGATGGGCTAAGTTAGTTGCTTCTTTGCTAAATGAGTGATGACTTTTGCAGGATAGATTGTACTGTATTACGTTCTGAAATTATTCTACAATTTCCTAGATCACTATTTAGTTGAGTGACTAGATCCACTTTTTTATCTTGCTAAGGTAAAAATTTGTCTTTTTCTCTTCTATCAAAAGTCTGTAGAGATGTCTTCATTCTGTTCTTGCTGAAAAAATATAATTCTTATTCTGGCTCTGATTTAAATAAACAAAGAGAAAAATGCTGTAAACCTGAAAGTGATTATAAAAGAAATCAATCTTTGCTTTAGAAAGATGATCTGGACCATATTCCCAGTGCTTGGAGTTTTTAAAGGCCTTGCAACATTTCACAAAATATTCTACAAATGAACTGCTGGTAAAATCCACCAAGGAATACTACTTTTTATTGTTTAAGAGGCTGCCAATTGTGTACATTTGTACATATTTTGTATTTATGTTTATGTATGTACTCATGTGCAAATGCTCTGGGAATATAAAATAAAGTGTTAAGGTACTCCTAACCACAATAGAGTATAAACCTATAGACTAATTTCACTATGTGCATTGAAAACAGTACACCGAGAAGACAATAGTTGTGCTATTAAATCAGGGCTTTCTTCCTTTCTTCTCTTCTGCGAGCCTTTTATTCCTAAAACGTACATTTCAATAAAAAGAACAACTCAGTTGATAGCCCTAGAGACTTCAGTTAGAGTTGTACTTCCCTCGGTGCCAAGAACAGCCATTGTAGCATCTGCCTGACACCTTCACTCCCTACATCTCCAGTCTCCAATGTTCCCTTTCCCTGGAGGTACTGAATGCGGACTAATTTGGGGTCTTATACAATGACTGACTTCATGTTGTATCTTCTCAAGTGCTCCCTTTTCAACCGAGCATGCAAAAAAGTAGTTGTAATTTATGATTAACAACAGGCTCAATTGCTCAGTTGCAACAATGGATTTTTACTGATGTTTTGCATTCAGACAAAAGAATTGCTCCACTGTAAATCCTAGAAATACATTGTTCTAAATTATGAAAGCATCTGTACACTTGGGCTCCTCCAAAAGCAGCCCAGTTTAATAAGCTGGGAAGGTTATGTTTTTCAAAAAAATGTCAATGTTTTGTGTTTACCCAGGAACTTTTTTCTATAATACACAATGGGCAGATCTTCAAAATATCTGAAAAGAATAATGAGGCATGCCATTCTAGCCAATATGGGCTACAAATATACTGTTCATTGCTATAAAATTATTCCCTTTCAGTATAAGGAATATTATGCAAAGTGCGTAAAACAAATAAGAGACCATAAACCAAAATATTTAAAGCCCAAAATACTTAAGGGCCTAAGGAAAAAAATAGCTAAACCTAGTTGGTACCACTCTGTTCATTATTCTTCTTCATATTTTGTTTCTATCTCGTGAAAACATTTTCATAACCCATCACATCCATACATTGCCTCTTGTTCTTGAAACTTCTAATTTTTCCTCTTTTGAAGACCACATCAACTTTATCCAAACAGTTTTACTTTTCTTTTTCCCTAAGCCAGGGGTCCCAGGCTACGGTTCGTGGACTGGCACTGAACTACAACATGCCAGCAACCGGCTGCAGAACCAAGCAAAGCCCCATTCGCAGGATGCAGGCAGCATACAAAACCACGTCCCCACCGGTCCGTGGAAAATCCCTTTTCTATGGAACTGGTTCCTGGTGCCCAAAAAGTTGGAGGCCACTTCTCTAAACTCATTCACTCTTTCCTTATATATTTTGTTTAGCCATTTAATTCGAATTCATTTTCTTTATAGAGGTAACCCCAGTTAATGACACCAGTAGGGAATGGAATTGCTGTTGCTAAGTGATGTGGTCATAAAATGCAACATAATTTGACTGCGCCACTTAGCAATGGCAATTCTGCCACTCCCGATTGCCATCATCAAGCAAATCACCGCAAGTTATTAAATGAGGAGATCACGTGGTCGCCATTTATAATCTCCTGCCAGCTTCCCCATTGACTTTGCTTGTCATAAGCTGGCAAATGTCACAAGTGTTGACCACATGACTGCAAGATGTTGCAATATCACAGTTGTAAGCTAGATATTGTGCACCCTGATCACAATCGTGCACTGCAGGGATATTCCAATGCCGAAACTCCAAGGACCAGTCAGCAACATTTTTAAGTACAAATGGTTGCTGAAACCAAAGTACCTCGATGTACTTTTTTATAATAATCACTCACTTTTTAAAATTCAATCTATATTCATTCAGCATTCATTTATTCTTGACATTTTCACTTTTCCCTTCCCTTAAATACTTCTGCATTCAGCTTACACATTTCTTACAACATATCCATTTAATACTGTGGATAGAAAAATATCTCCGCAAAACCATTTTTGTATTTTTTGAGTTGACTTCATTCCTTACCACAGACTATTCACTACCTTTTGCCAATATTTTCACATTTTATAATTTCTCTGCCTATTTTCTACTAAAGTATACAAATTCATCTCTTCTCTTTTTCACCAGTATATAAAACCAATAATAATTCCTTCCAATTTCTTGGTTAAGCACAGTGACTTGAATTTTAATACATTACTTTTCAGCTCCATATTCTTTTTTGCATCACACCATTCAAATTTTGTATCTTTCTCTGCAGATTATTTGGGTTCCTGATCAACAAATTGTGCTATCTGCATATTTACACATTCAAATCCACAACCAGCACTTATGTCACTATGAACACTGCTTATATATTTTTCCATAAGTACGCTATAGATATCACACATTCTTGTCTTATTCCATGCTCAGTGTTAAGTTTTCTGTTAAGCAATCCATTCCCAGGCATGCTTAACTTCCATAGATTACTCACATCCCATTCAGCAACTAACTTTCAACTACATATTTGCATAAAGTATTCCATTATTTCAGATTGTTTGCTTTATCAAATGCTTTCTTTAAATCAATAGATGTATACTATTTTCCTTTCTTGCATTCAGCCATTTTAATACGTTTTAATGAAGAGACAAAATCTGATTTGTATATTATCTATCCAGCATAAAATCAAACTGTACTTTCAAAATATTGCTCATTGTTATCTCTTGTAACCAATAATTCAGAATTCAGCTAGACATATTGGCAGTTGCACTTAACAAGTCAACTTGCTGTAACCTTTCTATTTATTCTTAACTACACTGCCCTTTGCGTAGCGAATAATTATTTTCTTTCAAAAGCTGGTATTAATGCTGTTTCCCCATAGATATTAAATAAGTTAATTGTAATTTTAACATAAATTTTTCATAGCTTTTATAATTTTTTATACGGGGATGGACTTAAATGCAAGCATTTGTTTAAGATACACTCTTCAATATATTACTATTGTTCCCATATAAATCCATTAAATGCTTCTGTTAGCATTTCCTCAATTAGGTTTCAGTCCAAATATTTTTTAAACCATTAGATATGTCCTTATTTAGCACTTTTTACTCATATCCCAAACTTTTTATTTCCATTAAAATTGTAGTACATTTTCTCCGCCTTATTATATCATAACCATTTACTTTTTGCCATCTATTCTTGGTTCCTGTCAGATCTAATGAGTTTATCTGTACTCTTTTCTCTCATTCTCACTCTTCCATTCATGTCATTTCGTAGAAGGTTTTGTTTGTTTTATTTTGGGGGGGATGGCAGTGGTGGTTTTAGTGCTTTGTTGTGCTGTGTTTTGCTAGATCGTCTTCATTAGACTGTTTCACAGTTTTCTCTAACATGACTGGTCATTGTTGCCAGTCAATGCAACCAGCAACCTACAGATTGCTGCATTCATATGTACTCACAACAAACTTGATTGCACCGATTTTACTTTTCTAATATATACTTTAAACCATTCACAATTAAACCTTTGTTTGTATGCATATATCCACCAGTTCTACCACACAAAATTAGATCTCCTTAGTTCAGAACTGTTATATTCTTCCTCCTTTTCTTTATTTCAAAGACACACAATCTATTTTTTTTTCTATTTTATTCTTTATGTCAATTCTCCCTGTCATGATTTATGTCAATGAAGGTTTTCATATAATGCATATAATACATATAATTTAGTAAGATATAGATCAAGATGCCACAAAGGGCATCTGTTACAAGTAAGAAGGGTACTAGTAGGTTCTGACATATTTTGATCATCAAATAAATACAACCAAAGTGCAGTTTTACCCTAAGCTTGCTTCAATACAAGCTAATTTCTCTAACACGGAAACTGCCTTGCAAGTCAACATACTTTTGCCAGTTTCCCATGAATTAAGAAGTATATGTGATATATTCTACACACACAGGATGCTTCAAAATGAAATAGCATGATACAAAAAACCCATAGTATTTGCTTATTTATTTATTGCTAGATAAATCCAAGAAGAGCTCAGGGTCATAGTTTTATTAATTATTGTACAATCTGGCATTTTATTCTTTAAGCACATCTGTTACTAGGAAATAATATAGGTATTATAATCACACAAAATTATTTATTAGTCAAATAACCCGTTGAGGATTTCTGTGTAGCTCAATAGGTTGAAAACGCTTAGCTAGCTGTAATTTAAAAACTAAGTGTTTGTGTACATGTACGGTCATGACCATGGATCACGACGTTCAGACAACATTGGCTACTTTGGTGAGCACTGCCCCCTAACTGGACAGAGGAACTGGACAGAGGAAAACTTTACCTTTTGCTCCAATATCATAATACACACTTTTGATGGACTATTTTCTTCCTCTTAGCTAAACAGCCTCCATGCACCTCCTAAATTTGTTACAGGTGCCTGGGAGACACTATACACACATATATCCTAATAAGCAATTTGTACTATGGGTATCAGGAAGAGGAGAATTGAGGAAATCCTGTACTTTTCACACTATGTTGAATTTATCCCTTTGGGAAGGACTGTGGTATTTTTAATTCATCTTTTTTATTATGGCAATTTTGTTTTGATTTTTTAAAGTGAGAAATATCAGTATCTACAACGTAACATTCTAATATAGTCTAATATGATTTAAAATATTTACATTTCAAGGATTTCAAGTAACTTATTTATTGAATAAAATACTTCTTAAAACTGTCAATGTGCTATGTGATTTACAGCCTAGGGAGAAAAAAATAACATAGAAGTCATAACTTTGCAGGTTTTGTGATGCATGAAGATCAGATTTTTTAATGTTGGTTAATGCTTTACTAATTAAAGTGTGCATGTTAATTAAAGCAGAGGCTAATGTTAATTACCTATATTAATGGAATCTCATGTAGCACCTGCCTGAAGCAATGGGTTCAATTTTCAAAATATCTCAATTAAGGCTGAAACTTTTGATTTGCATCTAGTAGGGTTTCAATTAACTGCATTGCAAACTTAAATAACACACTTAAAGGCATAATATCACAAATCACATGCAGCACTGAAGAATTGGTCGGTTTAATTAGTGAATAGGACTGTGAAAGCTTTCACAGTCAGTAAGGTGAAGGCCATAATGCTGGCATGCGAGAATAATCTAGGTTCCTTAGCTATTTCAGAAGGGATATTAAATGTTTCATTCATTTTGATGGTGATGAGAGCTGTGTGACATATATGCCAATGTGTGAAATTTAATGGTGAAAAATAAAATTAGTGGGCCTTACCTTCACGTAAAAGTACACATGATTAGAGTGCAAAGTTATTCACCAATTCAAAAGCTAGTTTGTTCTTTTTCACCCAACTTCTATCTTCTTTCTACCAAACCATAGGGGAAAATTCAAATAATGGCCTAATTTACCCATAATGCAATTTCTTATCATATTAACTATGGTGTGCTAAACCATCCATTATAACTTAGGGTTGTGTGTAAATTAATCAATCTGGCTTGTCCAACAAAGTATTTTTTAAGACCTAGCTTAATAACATATGCAAATACTATTTCTGCCTTTTCAAAACTGAGGGCCCATTGAGACAATTCTTCCTATAGATTTAGAAGTATTTGGTGACACAGACATCTGTTTCACCAGTGAGTCGAACTGCAAAATCTACTTGCAACACTTTCTTCATAAGTTGATTGTTGAGAAAATGAATATAGTGGGTTAGATCCAGATTAACCAAGCAGATGGTCTTTAATAGAATAGCTAACTTTTTAGTCTCTAGCTTCATTTCCTGCACTGTTCTTGCAGATTTGCAAAGTGGTTGCAGAAAGAGGAAGAATTGGCAAACATTGTTCTTCTTCTATTCTATCAAGAGTCTATTTCACTATGGTAGCACAGAGCTAAGAATGGAACAGGTGGGACAATTGTGGAAGTAAGAAGAGAGGAAATGAGAAATCAACCTGCAAAAGGATTTGAAAGAAAAAACAGATTTGGCTGTAGAGGAGGTCTGTGCCACAGCAAAGAGAGAGAAAATGATTGGATGCAAACAGTAAAAAAACCAAGTGAACAAAGGATCCTTGTTAGTACAAACACAGAGAACATGAATAGTAAGTCACAATGAAGTGGTAGATGAAGGGAGTAAAGAGGAAAAGGAAAGAAAGTAGATTAGAAAGTAGATTGCATGCACTTAATAATATGTGATATGTTGAAGAAGACAATTATAAATATGTATTCCAATCAACCTTTTTAAAAGGCAGTTTTAAAAAAGCAGAAAGTGGATAAATACAAACCAGACAATGATGTACTCACTCACATGCTTACAGAGCACTAATATCTGTTTTTGTCCCCTTCACTCCAAAGAAGAAGGTAAGTAGAAAGCAATGCACCACAGACACCAGAAGTGGCATTGTTCTCCTTTAGTTGCCTCAGACATTAAAAGCAATAACTCGGAGGATGAATGGACCTGGGCATTTTGGTATATTTCTGATCTTAACTCCCTAGAGCATGAACTCTATGAAAAAGCAAAATGAGGCAAAGCAAAAGAATGGACAGCACTATTGGCTCTGTCATCATGCAGCTCTTAGCTCTATTCCTAATGTCCATACATTAAGTACAAATGGCTGCAGGAAAACGCCTATAGGTGTTGGAAATGAGACTATGAAACTGCAATTTCAGGGTGGAGCAGGGAGATGAAGCAGAGACTAAGAAACTACATTTCGAGATACTGCATTAAATATCTTACTTCTAATGCCCTGATTGAAGACAAACTATTAGAGTACATGTAAAGCAGGAAGAAGCTGAGTCCATAGAAAAAAGTACATGCACACGATTATGGGAAAGATGGAATAGAATACTGGTTTCTCTGCAGAACAGACAGAGTAAATAAAAGGTATAAAACTTTCATTATTCTCCTCTGAGTTCTGTATCATTTTCGGGCCTAATCAAGTGACAGACAATATTGAAAATATTTCATTAACTGCTTCCTGAAATCACACATTTTAAAATCTCTAGGAGGAAATAAAACATTATGTTTCACTCTCTAGGCTTCAAATAGAGATCTTTTGGGGATGCTCTGTTGCTGAACCACCAAAACCTTTCCCCAAATTTTCTCTAAAAAGTTGTCTTTGTGAAAATTGTTCAATACAGTCAGATGTTTCTTTTGCTCTCGTCCCCAACCTTTTAAAGGCAACTATATATCTATACAGCCTACTTACACATTGAAGGGAATCATCTGTTTCAACACTTTTCCAACTGTGGTGAATTAAGCAAGTATTTATCTGAACTACGAGGGCAATTCAGAAAATTTGGTTATCAATGACAGACACTCACAGATACAGAACTTTTACTATACACATTAGAAAACTACAACATTACAATACTTTTTGACATAATCACCATTCAAATTGAGGCACTTTTCATAATGTTTTGCAAAGTTTGAAATTCCTTCTGCAGAGAAATCTCCCTCCTGGGAATGAAGCCACTCTGTAACAGCATCATGAAGCGCATTGTCATTGTTGAAGCGATTCAATGCAAGCACCAGGGCATGCTGACTTCTGGCGTGGTGTTGGTTCACAATAATGCTTGCCTGCACACCGCTAGATACACCTAAGAACTTTTGGAACAATTCCATTGGGATGATTTTGATCATCCCCTCTAAAGGCCAGATTTGGTGCCAAGTGACTACCACCTTTTCTGGCTTCATTCCCAGTAGGAAGATTTCTTTGCAGAAGGAATTTCAAACCTTGTAAAATGTTATGACATGTGCCTCAATTTGAATGATGATTATGTCGAAAAGTAATGTAATGTTGTAGTTTTCTAAGTGTATAATAAAAGTTCTGTATCTGTGAGTGTCTGTCATTGATAATCAAACAGATGTTTTTTTTCCTAATTGCCCTCATATTTCTGAATATTGCTATTTTGGATTGAAAAAGGTTTCATATTTTAATAGCTCCTGCATATTTACTCACCACAACGAATCCCTAAAAGAATGAAAAACCCACCCATTCCAATTCATGCTGCTGTTCCCTGCTTCTTATGCACAGCGATTCTTTTCCAATTCTTCTTTCTCTGACTGGATCCCTCAGTCAAAAAAATTCAGTACCCCCAAGTACAGCAAGCACATGCATAGCAATTGGATGTAAATCCACTTTCTGATCAGTGCTGCTAGGCTTCTCCATTCAGCATCCTTGTCCAGGCAAGTTCTCCAATTAAGCTATCACAGTGTCCCTTCCTGATCCCATTCTGCTACCTTATTTGCCACCATCTTAGTAGCTGTATATCCTCTCCTTATCTCCCTGGTTACCATTCATTTTATAGCAAAAAATTCAGATTTTATGCCAGATCACACACAGTTTGATGTTTATCTTAGAGTTACAGGTTATTTTTGGTTTCTACCTGTCCTTGCTGATATGCAATGAGAACACTCCAACAGACATGCATAAAAGAAGCCTTGGTACTTCAGATTTCCATTTCTATCACAGACACAATATATTTTCATTGCTCATTAGTTTTTATTTACTTAAGTAAATG
The DNA here is from genome assembly GCA_032468095.1 of Pareas carinatus. Classification (NCBI taxonomy): domain Eukaryota; kingdom Metazoa; phylum Chordata; class Lepidosauria; order Squamata; family Pareidae; genus Pareas; species Pareas carinatus. The sequence continues at coordinate 12,070 of JANHFO010008483.1, read as the reverse complement.
AATATATCACAGAATCATAGTTTCGAAGTTTCAGGAATCACAAAAAACAAATTATACTGACAGTTGGGGCATTTACATTGAGTTCTAAAGGCAATGCTTTTAAAAAGCATTTTCCTTTTCTCAAGTGGATTTGCTGTTTATGATTACATAAATTAAAAAATAAAAACAAATCCTATAAATGATTATACACATTAAGAATTTAATTTGACTTTAAGATGAATCATACATTAATCAGAATATGGGCTGTTCATTCAGCGCATGGATATTTAATATGACTAAGATTAATCATAGATACACAAAGACCGCATACTGTTTTCAGAATGGAAGTGATTTGAAAGATTTGAAAGATTTGAAAGATTTCACAATCAGTTTTTCAGCCAAATAAATAAATTCAATTTAGATAAGCCTCACCTAAGAAGAAAACTTATATGAACATAGACCAACAGTGATATGAAAACATTCCAGAGAGAAAGAGGGTATGTGTTTTAGGAAGAATGTTTCATATAGAGACAGAGAAGATAGGAAACAAAGATGTACAGCAGTTTAGTTGATGGCAAAGAACATGAATCGTTTTGTGAGATACTTTTTGTAGTGGCCATGTAGTTCCCATGAAGGTCTGGATTTTTTTTATTTTTAAGCCTGCCTTCTTATAGCCATTTTAAAAGAAATCCTAATTGGGACTTTAGAGGTGGTGAATAAAGCGGTAGATCATCCAACACTTTTAAAACTCATCCACCTACTCCCAAAAAGGATGAAAAGAGAAGGAACTGGATAGAAGTCTGCCTCCTTTTGATTTCAGAGGTCACACCCAATCCTTACGATGAATGTTCTATTTGGGATTTTCATCAGGCAACAACAGTGCCAGACCTAAATTTATAACAGTAGTAACTGGAATCTCTTAAACAGATTCAGACTCATCACCGCTAGAGGGACATCTATCAACAGTGGGAGTCAGTTCTGAATGTTAACTTGCCTTAAGTGAGATTAGGATGTTGTGTGCATAGATGTACAAATTGCTATGAGTTGTAAGAATGAATGCAAAGTGACTTCCGGTGTATGGCACGGCGCAGCAAGTAGCAGGTCTGGGACGCTCCAGACTGAATCGTTTGACATTTACTAGATTGGGACAGTTCCAGGTCCTAAAGTCGCCCCAGAGAGGCAATGGAAAAAGCGGGATGTCAGGGACCCAAGATGAAGTGGTGGCCAATCCTGGGACATGGAGAATCCCCCCTGAAGATCTGCTGAAATGTCTGCCTGAAGCAGCATCCAGCTGCAGACAAGCTGTGAAGAAGAAGTGGTGCCACAGTTTAATAATTAAACTGCAGAAAAGCAAAAATCAGCAAACATCAGTTTGGGTGAGCAAACTTTTAAATTCCTACTACAAAAGACATTTTAAGAAGAGGAAAAGAGTCCTTTTTTTCCAGAAAGGAAAAAGAAAATGGCAGATTAAAATGGAAGTGAAACTTTTATGTGGATTATAAAAATTCATTTTCAAAAGACTGAAACTACAAAGATTAGAGATTGGAAATACATCTAAAGTTGGATAACATTTTTAATACCCTCAAATATCTGGAGTAATAAGTTTAAAAGAAATTAAAGAAGCTAGAGATTTATTTATAAAGACTTTATAAAATTTTGAATACAAAGGAAGTCACCTTGTGGCCAGAGTGGAGAATAGACTTGGGACATTTAAAAAATGATACTTGATACTTGACCTTGTACCTGTAGAATGTTGATAAAAGAAAAGAACATAAGATAAATATTTGGAATCTACAATAAGGAAGAAGGAAATGTTTATAAAAAGTGCTATTCAAAATAAGCAGAGAAATAAAGAAAGATCCTTTTGACCCATTTACATTTGAAATGGGAAAATATGTGCCAAAAGTGATGCAAAAAGGAAAAATTAGTGAAACAAAACATATCCAAGATATTACATTAACATTGCAACAGTTAATGGAAAAGTCAATGGAAAAGCTGACTCAATCTATTAATGAATCTATTAATAAACAGATTAATTCCAAGAATGCAAACTTTGAAAATATAAATAAAAAAATGCAAGATTTGATAGTCAAAATCGAAAAACAACAAAAATTGACTGGCAAAAATGAACAGAGGATTGACAATGTGGGAGACAAAATAAATGTGAAAATATTAAATTTCAAAGAAAAAGGAAAAAAACCAGGGAAAACTTCTCCAAAAAAGAATTTAAAAACGAAAGACTTAAATTACTGAGGACTAGAGGGAACAATCTTAAACAACAATAACAATGATTTTTGGAAGTAAAGTGAAGCAGCAAAGATGGAAGGGAAAAAAGAAGACAAAAAAAGATAAGGTAGACCTAAATTACAGAGAACTATTCCTAAGCAAAACCTTTACTAGAGGGATACAACAACAGCAAGGACTTCTGGAAGCAAGTCAAAGAAGAAGTAAAGATTGAGGGTGTTAGGGTTATATGGGTGTGGTCCCTTTAAGCACCTAACTGGTTGGTTTACAAAATGGTTGATTAGCTGAGTCATGCTGAATCATGCTAATTGCTTTAAACCAGGATATTTAGTATAAAGGCAATTGACTTGAGAGCAGTCTCTTTCCACTCTCTCCTTCGATAGTCTATGACTCTACTTTGTTTCTGAATTTGATCCTGTGTATTGTTGCTAAAGATTGCTAGCCAACTTTGTTGGTGAAAGTGCTGGTGAAGACTACTTGCTAACTTGGTTAGTAAAAGGACTGTTTGACTGTGTATGATAGCTGGACTGTTGACTTAGAAGACTGGACTGTGTTTGACTTTCTGTTTATCAAGACTTTTGTACCTACTGTGCCCTGTGCCTGTGTGATACTGGTTGCCATCGCTACTTCCTAGCCCACAGCATTTTTCGCTGCACGTGCCGTCTGCTTGTTCCTAACATTGGCTCTAAGCCCAGAGTGCTAACAGTTTCTAGTTCAAGAAAGTTCTGAAGGCTCTAGCTGATAACTAGATTCCTCCCTATTTCTGGCTATTACAATGCTCTCTGCACTGTTAACCACTTCACTGGTAGAATTTTAAATAATAAAGTCAGTTACTTACCATTTCAGTGCCCTTTTGGAAAGGAATGTCTATTTCAATCAATATTCTGAATAAATAATAACAAACTGAAAATACATTATCGCTCAATTCTTGCAATTTAAAACCCTTTATATTCAGCTAAAATGCTTAGAATGATCTGCCAATAGACTCTGATAACTAAAGACAATATGGTTTATCTACCAGGTCTACACTTAAAAATGCAGTTTTTCAGATAGCCACCTGTTCTGTGCCTGCTTCATTAATCAACTCATTTTCTGTGATAAATGCTGTTTTCAAAATACCCTTGACTTTCCACTTGTTCCCTTCATTACACAATAATCTGTGCTGAATGTACAGGCTGGCTGAACAGAGGACTCCTTTTTGGTATACGTACATCTTTTTTTAGGTCTTACTTGTGCTGTGCTGGTGACATTACTCGGATAGATGAAAATAAAAATGGTCTGGAAGCTCTACTAATGAAAGTCAAGAAACAGATTTAAGGATAAATAGAAAGAAGACCAGATTGGTGATAACAGCTAAAGCAACGAGCTTTAGACTTAACAATGAAGATATTGGAAGTTGAGGAAAGCTTCTACTTTTAGGATCAATTTTCAACAGAAAGGATATAGCAGTCAAGAAATACGCGGACTGGCATTTGATAAAGAGAATGAAATTTTTGGAAAAAATAGTCAGATACCTTGACGCGTATATACTGTACCTATAGAATGGTGCAATGTTTTTTTTTTTCCTATGGCACTCTATGGAAATGAAAGTTGGACTTTGAACCTGAATCGATGCTGACTATTAATGCTTTGAACTTGGAATAGAAAAGATTCTTGAGAATGCCACAGACAACTAAGAAAACAAACAGACAGACAGACTTAAAGTTATCCTATTTGAGACATATTTTTCTAAATTGAAGCTCCCTTGAGTAATCCACAATGTTGTGAAAGATGAAAGAAAAATATGTAGCAAGATGGGTGAACTCAGCTACAGCAATAATAGGTGCATTGTTGGAAGACTTGAATGAACTGACTGGAGGCAGATCACAATGGACTAAAAGTTGATAATAATCTGATGTCATATAATCAATCATTAACCAACCAATCAATGAGTGTTAAAAAAACTAATGGAATGCATATTCATGGGATTTTTAAATTTCTTATTTACATTTGATGTACAATTTAAAGTGATACCAAACCCGAAGAGTTTACAAGAGTCTGTTCTAAATAATCATGTGAGGTGTTAATGCCACCTTGTAATTGCTGGATCCAAGGGGACTGCTGGATAAAGCTTGGGCTCCTTGCAGTCCATGGGAGCCTGCTGGTCAAGCCAAGGCT
>JANHFO010008482.1:0-15226 GCA_032468095.1 Pareas carinatus | reverse complement strand
AATAATCCAGGCGAGAAGTGACCAGGGCATGAGTGACCGTGCATAGGGAGTCCCGATCAAGAAAGGGCCGCAACTGGTGTATCAAGCGAACTTGATAGAAAGTCCCCCTGGCCACGGTCGTCATATGGTCTTCTAAAGACAGCCGTGCATCCATTTATATTAAATAGATGCCTTCTATATTAATAAAATGGGTGTTCTTTTATTATTATTTTACAAATGTAAGTATCTTTTTTAAAAATTCATATTAGTGGTCTGCAGGATTTAAAATTATGAATTTAGTGGTCCCTGAGGTTCAAAAGGTTGGTGACCACTGATCTATACCAATCCCTGGTCAGTGCAAAAATCCACTATTACAGCATCTTTAACAGTTGGCCATCCGTACTCTATTTAAATACTTCAAGTAAATGAGAATACAAACTTTACAGGGCAATTTGTTTCACTGTTTAATAACCATTACTGTTATGAATTTGTTCCTGATGTTCAATCAAAATTTCTTTATTATTTAAATCCGCTGTTATTTATCCTACCACTTGGAGAAACTTTGAACTTCTCCATGACAACTTTTCAGAGCTAGCATATATACTACAGACTTTTTTTGCACTGAGCCTATCCGACATCAATAGTCCGTTGTATTTTTTTTCTTTTGAGGCCCCTTATTATCTTCGCTATTTTTCTCTGCAAATTTTGGTCAGTGTTCTTCCTAAAACGGGGCCCAGAACTGGATACAAAATTATAGATGTGCGAATAGCACAGAACAGAGAGAAATATTGATTTTTCTTGATCTTGACACTGCATTTTATATATTTTAATATGCTTCTTGCTCAAAAGACGTATCAAATTCTTTATTTTCAAAGAATACATGTAAACATAACAGACATAAGAAACAAATTAAGTCATTTATCCCTATCAACCCCTGAACTGATGATCATTTACAAATTAATATTTCAGACTACATCTTGGAGTGCATATAGGAAAATCTTGGTTAGAGAATGGAACAGCTATATGTTCTTCCCTTCTCTTCTCTAGAGCAGTCACTGCAGCCACTACAGTCACTATGAGGATGCCCCCAAAACTACTGGCAAGCGAGAGCCTGGTATTATATTGGGAATTTTCATGACAAAGAAGTACTAACCCTGAGGAGAGGTTTACAATATTTGTGGCCCAAATATATCATTAGAACAGATCTGTACTCACTTGCAAATACAATTAATGTTTTATTAGAAGAATTAGAGAATTAGAAGTTTCTAATCAAATGAGATAAGGGTATATGGGAGATGCTGGAATAAACCAAGCCTATGAAAATTAGAAATGAATTTTAATTATAACTTCTAAATTAGATTAACATTTAGAGCTAGTTTGGAGTAGTGGCTGAGATACTGGCCTAGAAACCAGGAGATTGTGAGCTAGCCCTCCTTTACGCATGAAAGTCGGCTGGTTAATCTTGGGCCCGTCACTCTCTCTGCCTAACCCACCTCACAGGGCTGTTGTTGTGGGGAAAATAGGAGGAGGAAGGAATATTAGGGATGTTGGCTGCCTTGAGTTATTGATAAAAATAATAAATGTAGGATAAGAATAAATAAGCATTGATGGAACTAAGTAAAAACTTATATAAAACTTCCACAAGTCTGATGAAGATTGTAGAGAAAACATACCAGAATATTCAATCTTGTTCTTTATATTCCCATCTCAGTCCAGGGTTCTCATTCATATATCGTTTTTACTGCACACTGAGTTGAAAGAAGTCCTGTTGCATCTTTCGAACTGCAAAAAAAAAAGATTCTGAGCTGATTAACTTTAAAATAAGGAAAGGTTTTTATAGTATATGATAGTTTATAGAATCAAGGCCCAATAATCTAAAATAAGAACTTTGCGTGTTCTATTCATGATTTTTCTCATATTAATAAGTATCCTTTAAGACACATGGGACTGTATTTTGTTGAACAAACTTACAATGTTCTGTGTAACCAAGGACCTGATTATAATATATAGTTTCTTATTGTGAAAATTTAATGCTCAACTGTAGGTATATTCAACCAGTATAGTTATAGTTCCTCTTCATAGTGTTATTGATTTTATTTAAAATATTTATACAGCTGATTTATACACTTTGTGACCAAAAATTCTGGGAGGCTTACAAAAACACAAGAGTCCTCGTCATATGACCACAATTAAGCCCAAAATTTCTGTTAATAAATGAGATTTGTTATGTGAGTTCTGTCCCATCTTATGACCTCTTTCTTGCTACAGTTAAGTGAATCACCGCAGCTATTAAGTTAGTTAAGTGAATATGGTTTCCCCGTTGACTTTGCTTGTCAAAAGATTCACATTACTCCAGGACACTGAAACCATCATAAATATAAGTCAGTTGCCAAACATATAAATTTTGGTCACATGACCATGGGAATGCTGCAATGGTCATATGTCATTTTTTTCAGTCCGCTGTAACTTCAAGCGGTCATTAAATGAACTGTTGTAAGTTGAGAACTACCTGTGCTGTAATAATAACACAAGTAATAAACTCTATCCCTAAAAAAAATCAAGAAAACTTAGATACCCAATCCATAACTATACCAAATGATCTCTATAATCCCTAACTACAATCTTATTCATCTTGTGAATGGGAAGAAAGTCGTATCTTTCCTAGCAATACATGGTGAAAGAGTGAAAACAACACATGGATTGCTTTGTTGGCTCTTCAATTACGCTCAACACCATAACATCACCTTGCTAACAAAGGTTTGCTACTCTTCCTGACTCTATGGCTATGTTTACACAACATATTTAATCTTGGTTATTATCATTTTCTGGATTTACACAGTTGACTGCATCATAAATTAACAAATGGCTTAGGTTCACATGAGGAAAGGCAACAAAAATAACAAAGATATAAAAGAACCCTAATCAAAGTTCAAATCAAATCAAACCCTTATTCTAGTCAAAGCCTAACATAACCAATTTGTATATATTTGGATAAAATAGGGAAGGAAAAACCACAAATTAGAAGAAAGTTGTCACAAAAATAAATCATTTTGCTAAAACCTGAATCATGCAATGTATAAAAAGATAATATAATATGGAAGGTTTAAACTACTGACAGTGGATAATGACTATTAAACTGAAGAAAATGTACATTGTGTATCAAGAAGGAATATTATTACTAATAAAATTTGATTTTGAACAAATAATTAATTCTGGGGACAATGAAGAAAAAATATAAATTCATAAAGACTTCAAAAAGTAGAAATTAAGTTCAAATCCTTCTTCAAAATAAGGAAACATTAGCTACAGTCAGGTAACAATATTATGTATTTCAGTTTAATAAACTTCAAAGGATATATGCCAAAATTCAGTACTTTGATCTTCATGAAGAATTGGTAATATTTCCCCGGATTCCCCATCTAGACCGTGTTTTAATGAAAATCATTGGCTGTCTGGTAGTCAGAGGAATACTCTAAATTGAAACATGAATAACAATATGCCAAAGGGCAATACAAGAAGATCACTACATTCTATGAGTTTGCTGATCACTCCGAATATTTCTGTACAATGCAATTTAGATATATAGTAAAGTTTGCAAAAGGATATCAGAGGCTGAGGATTTTTGTGACCAGGAAGAAGACAGAATTTCAAACTGGAAACAATTTGCAGGAATTATTATATAGAAAAGGATTTTTCTAACATCTAGCACAATCCAATTATGGCCTAGGCTTTATGTATATGGATGGAGGCAGAAGGAGAGAAAATCAATAGCAAAAGGATTTAGAGAAAATCTGTCTTGGGTAGTTGTGAATCAACAATTCTCTTTACCTGAATAACTTGCAGTGTTAGACATAACACTACGCTCATTTGCATTAATGGACAACAATTCAAAACTGTTAAAATTTGCAATGTACAGCAAGATAAATACTTGTATATAAAAATGATGAGAGAAAACTATTCTGTTTTTCTTGCCTGTGTTCTAGTCTGCATCTTTTCTTTATGGAGCCTTACTCATTACAGAAGAAATGGGTAAAAATGCAGTAAAGCTACTAAAAGGAACATGCAGAAATGTCATGCTTTCCTGGCTTTAATGGGCATTACCATGCTCTATGTTTTAACTTGGCAGCCAATTGCAAAGAATTATTCTTTGCACACTCAGAATACAAAGTCAGACCATATAAACAGAAAAAATCCAAAGAAATACAGAACTGGAAAGTTCAAAGAAATCAAAAATTGAACTCATCAATAAAATCATATAATTTGTGCCAATGCAAAAGGAGTCAGAATAAAGTGAGGTTAGTATCAACACGTTTGGGAGAACCTGAAATTTAAAAATACTCTTTGAAAACAAACCTAAAGTAATATCTAGGAAAGAATGGAATGGTGGGAAAATAACAGGGCAATAAAAACAATGAGAAAGAGAATTGTTCTGCTTAAAATGAATGTCTGATTGGAAGTGTGAACAAAAACATTTGCTAAGAAAGTGAATAAATGCAGCATTTTTGTTGTATCTTCTTTGGCTGTGTATGAGAGAAGGAAGCAGCATTTTGAACATAATTGAGTTACAAAGATGTTTGCATATAAATCTGACTTTAGAGATTTGAGATGTAGTATTTATAACATTTCTGAAGCACAGGCGTGGGATGCGGGCAATGTTGTATTAAACAAATTAACAAGATATAATGTTTAATATGGTTTTCATTTAATGAAGGAGATTTAACACACTCCTACTCAGTTGACTCTCCACATTTCACAAATACACATATGCCTAACAATATTATACTTCAGAAGCAGAAGGCAGTGCAAGCCTACAAAGATGAAAAGATAATGGAAAATGTAAGACTTAGTTCACAAATTACAGGAAGTGAAAACATAAGAATAATTAGCGGTAAATACATTTGTAGTGGAACTGATGATGCCCAATATAAAGGTGACTGCTGAAATGCTTAAACAGCATCTTCTGTTGGTTAATCAATAGTGCTGTATCTGACACCAGTTAACAGAGACAAGGTAATTATATTACTTAATATTTTAGGTAAATATACAAAAGATGAAAAATTACATACATCATCAAGAAGAGTGACAATAAATATTAAAAAACAGTATTATGTGCTTCAGTTAATTATGAAGTATTTCCTCTTGGTTTTTGATATCAGGAAACAACTGCTTGTTATCCAGACACTGATTTACGCAAGTAGGAATATTCTGAATTGGTTTAGTTTATCTTTTTTTCAACTTGTTTCTCTTTGTTCAACATCCCATTCTGATTTTTAATGTTATGGAAATCAGTTTTACACACTTTTCTTCTAAAGTATATATGTTTGTCGATGCAGTTTTGGAAGCAATTTCCCTACTGCAGGGTATATGTGTGTGTTGTATGTGCATGTGTTTTTATGCATGCCTGATGTTAGTACATACATTTTGTACATATATTTTCATTTGTAATTTCACACCTTTATACATTTATAATGTTGTTTCACCACATTGGTTTCAGAAGAGCAAATCAAATATGTACTACTTTGCATATTGAGAAACAATTGTGATTTGGAATTTCTTGGATATCCCACATTTCTTCATGATGACAATCTTTCAACCAAAAATGCATTAAGCTCTTAAGTTGTAACTATTTCACTGTAAATATATTTGAAGGTAAACATTTGCAAAATAAATGTCAATAATACATAGTAGAACAATGTGCTTTTTTCAGTAAGTTTGTAGTTTAGTTCTATTCAGACTTTGAACAAAGTGCAATTTATATTCTCTTGATCCTTTCGTTCGCTGAACGGATTCTTTTCTTTGTTTTCATTAGGTCAAATTCCTTGACTTCAAGCTTCATATATCATAATTCTACCTATATAATCCTTGATAATCCCCTTACATATTCCAATTCATCTAATACAGAATAACGCTCCCAAAGACCCAACTTCCAAAGTCTGTTAATCTGAAGAGTAATGTATGCCATTTATTAACTTAATTTGTCTCCTACTATAGTGAACATTTTGAAGACTTCATCTACTGACTTTCTTGAAGAAGAAGCATCATTTTTATAATTTCAGATCTCAAACATTTTCAATTATATTTTCAATATTACATGGTACACAACAGAACTAAGTATCGTATCAAGGTTTTAAGAGCTTTAAACAAAACTTTATTTAAATCATAAAACATTATTCAATAGGACAGCGCTTATTACGCTCTCCCAATTGATGCCTAATTTGGGTACAGCAATGTTTTGCAAACCATTAGCAAATGCTTTGCATCTAGAGTGGACGTCTAAAATCAATGTGACTAATCATGCAAATATTCCTGTATGTTAAAGAAAATATATTCTTTAAAAATATTTTGTGTACTTGCGAAGTACATCAAATTTTACTGGTAATGCATTAAGCACCACGCTGCATCTACAGTTGCAATTTTAGCTAATTGTTTTAAGGAAAAAAAGTTAAGCATTAATGAGTTTTTAGGCATCTGAAACTCCCAAATCATTTTCTCTGCTAGCCCGAGATCATTATTACATTAACCTGGCATACAAAACCCAAACAACAAGTCAAACCAGTAATTTCCACCTAAGGGGGGGAAGCCCTGCTGTATTTCCTCAATAAGTAGTTTGTGCTGGGGGGGGAGAAATATCTAAGAAATCTAAATCTTTCTGAAAGAGATTTTCTAATACCAGAATATGCAAGCGGCATTAAATAGTGGTGAACGTATTTTGTAAGAACAGAATCTGATGGTGTTCAATGAACTAGTATAAAACAGTGAGCCTCTATAAGAAGAGAAAAAATTCTATTTACATATCTTTTGTACAGTCAGTAATAATAAAATAGCAGACAAACACTATATGAGGGGTGTTATGGAATACATATACAAAACTGACTCAATATACATCTGACTGGAGAATGGACCGCTTGCTAGGCATTCATTTCAGTTTACATGCTGTCTCATCATCAGATATCAGAAATGAAACACCAATGAAAGAGAAAGTCAATGCCAATTTCCTCCTTCTGGAGCCAAGTTTTCAATGGCTCTTTAAAATAATAGATAGTTGTTTGCTGAGAGTGGCTTGTTCCATACCATTAACTTAGAACAAAACATATTTTGAGGAGAGCAGTATTTACTTCTAATAAATGATTAATACATGCCACATTTATCACTTGGAAACAAAGACATTTAGTCACAATTTTAGACATAAATCAAGGTAGATGGAATTAATGTAAAAAGGAATTGCCTTAGTGCCTAAAATGGCAAAGGGAGAGGCCAGACTGGCCATAGCAACCAAAAACAATCTTTTAGATATTTGGAAAGACTTAAGCAATCACTAAAAGGGCTGAAATCTCACTTTAATCTTCTTGGGTGTGGAAGTCAAAATTAAAAAGATTAGATCATTTTATGCCCATCACAATAGGTCCAAAAGACAAAAGTATTTTCTTGCCTTTGCATTGAATAAAAAACATACATTCCAGCTGAAATGAAACCAAACCGATTCTCAATATTATTTTTTTCATAAACAAATGTAACAACATAAAAGACCTTCAAATGAAACTTAGAAATGGGTAATTGAATATAATGCATGCTATGCTCTCACAGATCATAATACACACTGGTTTCAAATTGATTCCTTTGCTCTATTTTACAACCAATACAAGATAATTAGTTCTATACCACAGATAGGACTTTTAAAAGAATTGTTTGCTGTAACTAGTCCTAGTTGTTTTTCTTTAACTAACAAATAATAATTTGTGGCTTTTATTTCATTATTATAAATAACAAAAGGCATATAATAGACTGTTTAAGATGTTTTGTGTTTCACTGTATATTTCCATTTATTTTGCTAATATTCTTGGCCATCTTTTCAAGGTATAAGTTAAAATGTATGGTTCAAACTTTTTCCTCAATAGTTATTCTCTGATATATATTTATGAAATTGCTTACAATAATTACAATAATCTACTACACACGTATGAGAATCACCGTATTATTTATTTATAGTTTTTTAAAAACCTGCCTTCTTCTGTTATGCTCTGCAATGTGTTTTACTATTCATTATGCTAATATTTTAAATAGGTGACATTTTTCTAATGCAAAAATATACTTTCAATTAAGATAAAAGTACTCAGAAAACAATATATTAAAGTTTAAACTTTACACCTGCATGAAAATATTCCTGAGATCATGACGTCTTCTGCGGCAACCCTTCGTGTAGATTAGGTTATTTGAACTCGGCAGAGAAGTTCATTAATTCTTAAAAAGTCTTTGACCTCAGGACAGGCAGGGGGTGTTAAACAAAGTAAAAATCGGGGCGGATACCCAGGACGAAGGGACATTTTTCACTCCGAACTCTAAAGAACCTTCCCTTCTGCAAAAAGAGAGAGGAAAAAGGAAACAATTCTTTCTGGCTGCCGAATGTTAAAAGCCACTTGAATTCGAAGAGTTCTCATCTCCGAAAAGGGGGGGTGAATCAGTTTCTGCATAGGCAATATATGCCTACGATTCGGGCTTTGCAAAGGGCTTTCACCCTGAAAGTAAGGTAAGAATAGGATAAAAGCCTAGTCTTCCAGGAACCGAAAAGTCTGGAGGAAAGAGAGACCCTTTCTTACCCCAACTTGAAAGCCGAACGAAGCTCCTTCGTTGTTGCCATCTCCCGGGGCCCCCTCTTCACACCATGGCGACGGGCGCTGCACTGGGCTCGGTTATCGCTGTGACACTTAAGCTGCCTGCTCAGACCAGCGGGGGGGCGGAGGAGGAGGAGGAGGAGGAGGCGTGAGCGCGCGCGCGCCAGTCTGCAAGAGGCGAGGAGAGGCATGTGCTTCTTCGGCAGCGCGAGTGCCTGCCTGAACTAGCGAGTGGAGAGGCAGCCCTCTGAGTTCCAGACCGAGACCCTCACGTTCAGGCCAAGCCAAGGCTAGCTAGAAATGATTAAAGCTCAGTCGCCCCCCCCCATGCAAAAGACGGAATTCCTTCTCGCCTTCCTCGCTTCCCCTCTACAGGAAAGTGGGGCTCTCGTTTTGCATTCTCCCGGAGAAGCCTCAGCGTAAGCAAAGCTTTTCCCAGATTGCTTGGTCCCTGCCCAGCGGTTCATGCAGAATACAGGTACCTATTGTTCCCCGGACTGAGCTGCAACCAGCCGCCCAGCCTCTGGCAGATCTCAACAATCCCTGAGCCTGAAGGGTTATTTTTTAACCCTCCATAATCCTCTGCAGCACTCCAGAGGGTAAAGGCAGTGTCTGGTACATGGCTTGGTATTTTTTTTTCCTTCACAAGAAACCAAGAAATCGTATTTGTCTATGTGCGCACATGCACGTTTACTCTAAGCATGCTACTGCATATGAAAAATAAAATGTTCAGGAAAACAGGCGGTACTTCGAGGAACTGAGTTATACTTCCCATGAAAAATGTCTAAATAATTTATGCTGCTTGTAGCCAACTATATGATGACTGCCCTTAAGCCTGCAAACCATTTCCTATTGCTGAATACAGTCTTGATATATTCCGAATGATGTATGTATGCAAGTAAGAATTTTTCACCAATAATAACTATTATCTTTAAGTGTTCCGTACAGTATGAGCTGTATCCATTGTATTTCTAAATGGATATTTCATCCATAAAATATATTTCCCAACAGATTGAACCTACTGTGATTTATTTATAAATAGTGACCCTCAACTTTGGAGTTTATAGCCTACAAGTAATTCTCCTTCCAAATAAAAGTAAAAGAATGAATAACAGTCAAAACGAGAGGAAACTAAAATGAAGATTTACCCTTTTTAAAATCAAAGTCCTTGTACTGCATACTCAAAATCTGCAGAGAAAGTTTCAGATCAGATTGTATATATTCACTTTTGTTTTAATGTATCCTTTAAAAAAGCAATGAAATTATGATTTAGAGATTATGACTTGAGCAGTGCTTTATTCTTACAGGATCACAATGGTTTGTTATGAAAAGGAAGTCATATGTGCTCTTTCCTAAATGAACTATTACATTGGATGTTCTATAATATATCTTCAGTTTTAAAAAATGTTTCACAGTAATGACAAATAATAATGGCCACACCATTTTAATATAGATTTTTAAAGACTGGAACAATAGACATTTTAAGAAAATAATGCTGAAATCAATAAATTTCCTATGCATAGGAAATATTTTATGATAAAGTTAAAAAGTATAAAAGATACTCTAAAATAAACATACTCAAACTTTTCATAGTTGAATAAATCAATTACATAATCCTGTTGTTTCTTCAAGCATGTCCAACTGGCAGGGTCAGCCTGTTAAAGAAATTTGTTACTATATAATTTCTCAAATCTGTTTTTCCAATGTATCCATTTGTCAAACATTAACCCAAACTTGTTTTAATAGTGTTATCCAATATTGTCACTATGCAAATGCTGTTTTGCAAACAATAAAATAGCACTGAAAAACTTGAATTAAAGATATGGCTTTATAGTGCCACATTGTCTCAAATCTCTGCTCACAAGTAGTGTGCAGTGACATTTCTTAGTATTCCTAAGAGATGCCCATCCAGACTACTAGAAGAGAGTAGAATATTTGTCAACTTTCTTGCCCAGCAAATTATAACTTTTCCTTAATATGTAGACTACTTGTTTTACAGCTTAAACTTATTTCACTTCCTCCCAAACCTTTCATTCAGTGTATCCAGTGTTAAAAACAAAATCACCTACTTTTTATTTGCCATATCATAAATCAGAAGCAAATCCCAGATTAGTCATTTAAACACATAAGTATTGGAACAATATAAACTGCAAAGAGAACTGAAAACATTTCTGTCATAAGAAGACAAGCATAATAATTCTCAGGTGAATGGATATTATATCTCACTATATAGATTTTAAGTCTGGACAAGACTTAGTGCTTTAGCTATGATACCCAAAATCCTTACCTGACAGCTTAAATGCCCCTTACATAAGTGAACTATACCAAGAGAAGAACCATGGCACAAGCAATGTAGCTGCTTCACTTTTCTAATTGTGGGTACATGGAATTGCTTCTCAAAGAGTTTCAGAGAGATTGCACCATCCTTGTATATTATTTGAGAATCGTATGAATCCACTTTTTAAATTAAAAGAAAACTAGATTTGCTTCCTGTAAAAATTTTCCTTTTGGGAAAAAGTAGAATTAGAAAAGTTTGCAACAATAGTTAGTGTACTACTCTGTATTCCAGAAAAATGGGGCTGAAAACCTTTAAAAAGCCAAGACAATATTTAATCCAACTCCCTACATGTTGGAATATCTCACCCTTAAAGTGCCTGTGATAGATGACTGTCTCCATTCTTTATTTTTTTGACAATCCCTCCTGGCCTTCCAAGTCATCCCAAGACTCTGAACTAGTGCATCATTGTAATTTCACGAAGAATATTACTCAGAAGGCCAGGAGTTTTTCGCCAGTTTTACCCTATCTAGATCTGTTTAAAATTTTTCCAGAAAAGCCATATGTTTTAATTTATTTGTAGGTCCTCCATATGTCATTAAACAAAAATTATGATATAACTATATTTTTAGCATGAAATGCTCTAATTTTGTCTGAGTGTTTTTACAGAAAAAAAATCTCAATTTAAGTTAGAAGAAGGAGAAACAAACATAAACTGCCATAGCAAGAGTTCTTAACAATTCTTTAGGATTCATTTTGTTTTCTGTCTTCCTTGAAATGATTTGGTTTACACAAAAACTAAAGTGGAATGGAGAGAACATGTTTTCTTTCTTGCATAATCAGCTGGTATATGCACATAATATTTAAGGGTGCAGTTATAATGTTCCCTTCAATTAACTCTTAAGTGTTATTTATGATCATTTGTTTATAATTATATAGTTTTAACATATTAGCAAGAAATAATTTGGATCTAGAAATATGTGTATTTCTCTTGCTCGCTTTCTATCTGTGTGTATGTCAAGCATACTCAGATTATACTCAGATTATATCAGCTTCAATTAATAGTTGCTTTATCAATCTTGAGGCATATTTTCTACCACACATTTAATCTCTATGTTTTTAAAATAGTAACTTCCCTACTATAGGATTTAAAGAAATGTAACATTGAATGAAGTTACTAGACAAGAAACATGATAATTCAATTAGTTCATAGATATAAATTATTTTAAATACCAACTTGTATGCTATGCTATTGGTACAGTCCTGAAATCAGTATGCATTTCATTAGCACCTAAGCAGGTTTGTTGTTCATTAGTTTGCAGCCTATATCAGTTTGATGGAAGCAAAATTACTGACCAAAATATCCATAGTAAAAAAAATGAAAAAGATCAAAATTCAGTTATAAAGTTAGTTGTAACAGTAGATGGCCATTGCTAGTCTGGAATCCCACAACCATTGGGTATTCTAAGCCTACAGATGCTAGTGAAGTCGCCCTAATATTACAGATTCTGGAAAAAGATAGCAAAAGCCAGTTTGCCCAAGGTCTGGTGTTATATAATTTATTAAATTTATAAGCCTCAAATTTATAAGATACGTTAAAAAAACCTTCCAGTTCGCAATTCATTAGCTCCAATGAGAATTCAGCTTATTACTTTGAAAACTGATTGGAAATCTCACAGGTGGGATAGAGTTTTCAGCCACCTACCTTGCTCTAGGCAGAAATGTACATCTCAAAGGTCTTTAGATATAAATATATATTGCTGAAGAGAAATAGATGTTTTTGTGACATTGTTTTGTCTGCACATTTAATACTGTACACAGTTTATATTCCTTATTCTTAGCTAGAAGCAAAAGCTGAAAACCTTTGTTAGAAAAATAACAATTAAAAGTAATAAAAAGAGAGATTATTTCACAAAAAATGCATGGTTTATACCTTTGATTTCCTCAAAGCTATCAAGTTGTCAGTTAGTTCATTACCTACCTTGTAATCTTTGTTCTGTCGAAATTACTGATTGAAAAGACCATGCGTAGAATATCTTCACTGTAGAGAAATTCAGACATCCAGAATTTTGCTCTTGTACCATCAGCCCGCCCTTTAGAGTTAGTGCTGTCATCATCTTCTGATACTGTCTGAACACAACATGAATTATAAATGTAGCAAGATCTTTACCATTTAAAACACAAGTTTTATTGACTTTTCCCCAACATGCTGCACCCCTTTAGGAAGCTCTTAAAAGCCATTTAATTTCCCTTCAAAAAGTCAAATTTCTTCACAGATAATAGATTACCATGTGTTCATGAAACAGCAAAACCAATATGACAAATCAACTCATTTTTAGATTTGTATTTTTTGCTCAGAGATTTGCTTCTACATTGCCAATTTTTATATCACTAGGCTTGAAAAACATGTCCAGTTCTTAGCAATACTTGTAATCCTAACTAGAGTAACTAGATGATTTTAGCAAACCACCTTTCTAACTTTATAATCCAATTTCAAGTTTTAATAATAGCCTACACTGCACCTAAAGTTAAGGTGCATAATAATTCTTTTTCTAAAATAATAATAAGTTACCTATCATATGACACAATCCCTTCATCTACTTCAACAATCTGTAAGTCCACCTTTACACTTGTCTCTCCAACTTCCTGTATTTCTAATAATCATTAACAAATTGAATCAAATAAACCTAAATTTTCTATTATACAATGCTTCAAAATGCATATTTATATTTTTTTAAAACTCAGAGTTATCCTATTTGATTGAAAACACAAAATAAAAGGCATATTTAAATGGCAATAATAGCAGCCACCTTACCATAGTTTTCTTTCAGCCTGAGTTTGTATTTTAGAGAAGAGGAAATTGATCGGATATATTACTGCCTCCTGGCTTTACTAAATGCTTCAGCAGCAAGGACTGGAAAGAAAACCAACTAAATGCCAGCAGTATTTAGCCTTTCCTGGGCTAGGGATGCTGCATTACCTCAATGCACAGCAATCTTCTGAAATGCATGCAGGGAATCCAGCTGACTGATGTGCAAGCAAGTCCAGGAGAGCTGTTGCAGCAGCAGTTACCTAACACTCTCTTTGTGCCGGGAAAGTTTTATCCCTTTTGCATTTATCTCTCTTGGATTGAAGTCAGAAGGTTACAGATTTTCAATATGAGATCAAAGGCAGACCTGTAATAGTGAAAACATTTTTCCAGTTGTATTCAAGCTTTCTGAGTTAGTATGTTTCTGTAAATCATAACTGGTGCTCTTAATGTATAAACTCTAAAATATCAGTGATTAGCGCATAGAAACACACATCCATACATTATACTGTATATATGATATACAGTATAAACAAATAAGACAGCACTGCCATCTACTACATGCGCTCTTGAGGGTCAATAATTCTCTTTGCAAAAGAAAGCGCTCAATAAAGCTACCGCCAGACAGCTAACACTTGCATTTGCTATGATAACAAATCAGAAATGATGGCATCATACAGATTTATGAATATTTTGCTCCCACAGTCACAAACATCATACATATATTTTATAAAGAAGCCTTTTAGAATCTCCCTGCCGTTTCCATAGTGATCTCTTTTTTTCTCTTTTATCACAGATTGGCTGAAGTACTGCTACACTTTGTGCATTAAAAAGCTTATGCTCACAACTGCCAATGGGATAGCCCTGGAGCTACCATCAAAAATAGAAGAATACCTTTGCAAAAAGCATTCATAATATTTTCTCATTTTTGACAGAATAGTAATGCAAAATCTGATCATGTCAAATAAACTCAAGTGACCTTCCACCAAAAGCTAGGCCTTAGTGCTCATAATTCCAAACATAGCTCTCACCAATGCATATTATGTTAAAGTTTTTGGGAAAGTGTCAGCTAAAAGTGGAAAAATGAAAGCTAAGGGTTTAGATGTCCTTCTTCCCCCCCTCACACACACACACATCCAAAAATTACGGAAGCTCTTTTAATCTTAGCCACATTCCCAATGTTTATTTTAGTTTGATTTTTGTTTGCTTTTAATGACTTTTTGAAGAAAACTCTATTTAAGAAATGAATGATAGAACAATTTGGGGATATGACCACTTGGTCATGGAATGCAAACCTTTATAAAAGTAAAATATAAACAAGTGTTCTTTTAAAAACTTTGAATAGCTAATATCTGTTCTGGAAATCTTCTTCCTTCATATTTTCATCCTAAAATATAATATATATAAAGCTTTAAAAGAGTTTTAAAAGTTAGTATTATATATATCTATATCTATATATCTATATCTATAGCAGTGCATCTGCCTGGGATGCCAAACTTCCAGAGTTCAATTCCCAGTAAAACAAGAATGTGGCTAGCTGAAGAGAGCTAATAA
>JANHFO010008481.1:9347-25747 GCA_032468095.1 Pareas carinatus | reverse complement strand
TAGGGAAAAAAAACAAAATTTCAGAAGATGAAGAAAAAGAAAAAAATAGAAAAGGTAACAAAGACACTAATAAAGTGGCTTCCAAACTTCATCACATCAATCATAAGCTTATATATAGTCAGTTTTCAACGTTACAACTAAAAAATTCAAGTTACAACTAAAAAATTCTTCTCCTATAGCTTAACTTTTATCTACACACTGTTCAGAAATTGTCATCTTTTCAATCCTAGTTCAAGAAAAAGTCCATTACTAGTTGAAAGAAATATCAAACAAGCAGTTTATATTTTATAATTTAGACTCCAACTTTTATATTCTTTCTTTTGTTCTATACAATCTCAACCTTTAAATTATTCTTATGGCGTCACAGGATTTGACCTTTCATCAGTCTTTAGCATTTAAGAGTCATCAAAGCTTTCAAAAAACTACTTTATAAATTTCATAAAGAGACATCATTCAGAATTTCTTGCTGATGCCGTTCTAGATCCAGATCCTTTTCTTACTTTGTCTTTAGAATTCCCATTTTTGGTAATCTTAATTTTATTGTCTTCCATGCCTTCAAACTTTATAAGGTCTATGTCAGATAGGTTTTTCTCATCATTTTCTAAAAAATTATTCATTGAAATCTACATCCTTTCTGTGATATTAGTTATTAATATTTCAGTCCATTTTTCAAACAAAAAAAAACTCAGGATAAGAAAAAGATAGTCTTTTTGCCTGATCCTTTGGAACATTTGCAACCTTCATCAAGTCTCAGTTTAGATACAGTTTAGATCTGTTTCAATTATTTCCCACAACTTGCTTTATATTATGTAATTACATTCATGTTTTTCAAATCTTATAGCATAATTCACCAATATTCCAAATCTCTATGGTATTGAAATTTGTTTAAAACTTTCTTAAATTACTTTTTACAAATTTTAAATCCTCAAGTCTGTTTAATTTTTTTTAAAATCCGAATAAGGTAAAATATACCAGCTGTCAAATTAAGCTTGCTGCTTTGAAAGTCCCTTATATTCATAAAGTGATTAAATTGAATATTTCTGAATGTGATTAGAAAAGGAGATTGGTTGGCTTGGTGTCTTTATTAAAGGCTTCACCAACTGCTGAGAGCAAAATCTTGCTTGGGTCTTGGCATTCAAACTTGTGGAAGACTGGTGTTTTATGGTTTCCTCAAGAGGAGCTGCCATTAGAACACTTGTGAGCTATCTCCCATTCTCTCCAGAGAAATCAGAGACATTTAATGGACCAGTCTACTCACTAGTCTTCTGTTCTTCACAGTGCGTTGTCTCCTCTCATTTTCAGAGATGTTTTTACACATGATTCACACCAGAGCTTTATAAATACTGATTGTAATCATTAAAAGTATACATTTTTGATGTTATGTCTCAAGAAGTTATGCTTTTCTATATTCCTTTAAGTCTTGTTTCAGCTACCTACAACATTTCAATTTCAACAAGATAAATAAGATCCACATCACAGAAATACCTTTATAGAAAGGAATGTAAACTTTCAAAAAATGAGGAGAAACCCATCTTGGAAAAATATTTAGTGCTAAAAGAGAATTACAGTTAATTATTCTAAGTTGGTTTATGCTCATTACCATCAATCATCACTTCCTGGAATTTCACTGGGGAGCTTTCTAAAAAGTCCCTTACAAGTGAGTATTGGGAAATGGTACTAAATTGAAGATGTCTTTATTTCTGGGAACACTTCTAAAATAATAGATTACTGGTCCAAAGTGGGTTCACATAAGAATTGATAAAAATGACTTAGTGAAGCATAGCAACTGATCAGAAGGGCTTAAAACTGACTTCTGTGGGAACTGAAATGAAAAGGCTGAACCAAGAACCTAAGATAAAGATTTGGGAAGAAGACTGTTATAACATTCAGAAAAAATAAACAAACAGAATATTTGCTCATTAATTCCATGACCTTCATTGTCTAATGTTCCCAGTAAGAAAGATGACCTTAACATCTTAGTACAGAAATGCAAACGTGACTTAAGAGCAATCCGCAGTAGGATGACTCCCATGACTGTATCTTTTAACTATTGTATTCCAATTGATTAAAAAAATAGAGAGACTGAAACAATAGAAAAAGAAGAGTTCCACTTCATGTTAAAAATAGACACATTTGTGCAAAAATGCCTATGAATGGACTTGATATCATCAGTATAGAAAAAATAAAAGCAATGTGGTTGGCAATATGGATGGTACTTTCCAGTCTTCAGGTAGTAACAATGATGTAAGATTTTAATTATCTCAATATAGATAGTCCCTGACTTAAAATGCACAAGTTAGTCCAGAATTTTAGTCGCAAGTCTTTGCAGTCATTAAGCAAGACACTCATGTGATCTATTAGTTCAAAGAATGTAATTCCAATTGATTTCACCCGCCATGCAAGAGCGGACCTGTTTTTGTATGGCATCTGGAGGCAGGTGTTAGGATTAGCACAATGCCAAATGCCTGAATTTTTATCACAATTGCAGGGATGCTGTAATGTTCATAAATTCAAGGAAAGTTCCTAACTTCATTCAGTACTGTTGTAAATATGAATAGTTGCTAAACAAACAGTTGAAAGTTGAGGATTATCCATATCGATGTGTTATGAATTCTGCCAAGCAAAACAATCAGAAATCTGGTAGCACTAAACAAATTTTATTGAAACACAAACACTTTCATGAGCTGCAGGTAATAAAATTATTAATCAGAAAAAATACAATATTCTTCTGATTTTTCTACCATAATCTAATACAGCTGTCTTCCTACAAACTATGCCAAAAATGATCCTTAAAAGAGTTTCTGACAGGCTTTTTTGCTGATAATTATTTTCAGACAATGGAAGAAGATTCAAGAAGATAGCTATCCATATCTTTATAGTAACCATACAATGCTAGAGTACACTTGAATTGAAAAGAAAATAAGCATAATTTAATTGGATACTGGAATTTAAGAAAACATATTTTAATATAGAGCACTAATAATTCCACAACAGGAGAAGCTTATGGGAAAAGAACTTGAGATTCAGGGGAGTTCCTTAAAAAGAGAAAGATTAAAAAACACAACAGCAAAAAGTACCAAAGAAGGGCAAAACGATAGCAGCAAACAATCCAGAATGAAAAGATCTAAAAACAACATACATAGAGATGAGAAATAGGATAGGTCAGGAAGAAATAGTACTCATAGTCCTAAATTATAGAGATGCTAGAAGAATAGCTAAAGATTAGAGAACGACAAAGGGTAAAAAGGAAAACAAAAACCCTTCTTCAGATGTCTTCAAAATAAACTGATTAGTTTATTGGCATCTTCATGGAACAGTTAATAATCTGATATTTTCCAGGTTATTTTCAAGGTATCTTAAAAATATGAAGCCTGCAGTGGTTGAATAACTTTAATGCTCTTTACAGAATCAATTTGTTTCTTTAAAAAAAGATACCACCCCAACAAGCAATTCTGAAAAAGAGAATGAAGAAGCAGAACTGAAACTTGAGACTGAAAGAATTACAGCTATGGAATTTCTATTGCCTTTGAATTGGTTTGATTTTTTGAAGGTATAAAATTGAATTATGGAATATTACAAGAAGTTGATCATGGGTTTGGCCAAATATCCCAGAGAGGAAATGTATCAAATGACTGAAGGAAGGCATATGTTGTTCGTTTTTTTTAAAGTCCTGTACTCTTAAACCTTTATGTTAAAAACAAAAGAATGAGGAGGAGCTTAAATTCTAACATATCAAATTTGCAGATGACAATCAAAGTCAGAAAACAATCTTGATAGGTTAGAGAAATGGGGAAAGAATAACAGAATGAAATGCAAAAAAGATAATTATAAAGTCTTTTACTGAGGAAAAAAATCAAATGCAATTATAAGATGAATAATATCTGCCTTGACAGCAATACTAGTGAAAGAGATTGGAAGTTATTTGTCACTAATTAAATATGAGCCAGCATCAGGTTGATTTTGCAAAAGAGAAAAAGAAAAAACTACAGTATAAATTTCAAATTGGAGAAGGTAAATATTTCACCTGATAATGCATCCAATCCATGAGTATTTCATTTTGGGCATCAATCGATAGATTTTTAAAAATGGAATAGGTATAGAAAACAGCAACAAGAACAATCAAGGATTAAAACTAAATTGAGGAAAGCAATAGTGAAGATACAAAGAATGTGCAATTTTGAGAAGAAAGAGTGGTAGGCTCCTTTTAACTGATGTGCTTAGCAGGGGCTGGATAAAACATGTCATGGATGCTTTAGTTGATTTCTAGCACTAAGCAGAGAGCTGCATCTGACAGTTTAAATGCCCCCTTTTAACTTTGATTCTGTGATCTAGTATGTATAATTGATGTAATTCTTTGATGTTGCATTATTTAAAATAATAAAACACTTGTGATAGAGGTATATTGAACATGTAGTTAACGATATATACCCAGATTAAAAAAACCACAAAAGACGAAATGGCCAGGGACTGAAAAATAGCTGACAAAAGACAAAATAAGAAAGAGAAAAAGTTGCTCAAACAAACACTGGGTTCCAGAAAACTGTGAGAGATAGATGAAAGAGTTATACTAGAGAAAGAAAATGCAGGTAGTTCTCACTTAGTGACTACCTCATTTAGCGACTATTTGCAATTAGGACAGTGATGAAAAAGTAACTATGGCCAATCATTGCATTTAAAATCTTCACAGGTCTGTAAAGCAAAGCAAAGCTGAAATAAAATAGCACAAGGACTAAATGACTAAATGATGATTACCTATACGAAGAGATAATACAAATAACAGAATTGTAAAGAAAAAATCCAAAATCAATTAGAGGCATGAAAGTTTAATCACTGAATTAGAGTCAGCCATCCTTGAAAATTTAGTTAATTGGGCTTCCAAAATATAGCTAACAATAAAGCTGCATAAGTTGATGAAACTCTAGTACTCTTTAAAATCTTACCAACTGATCTAGTTAAAAGTGCTATGTACAGTTTGTAAAATAAAGTCCTCATAAAGGACTCAGAAAAATCAGTTTATATTCCAATACCAAACAAATTACTTCCAACAAGACATTTTCTGACTTCCAACAAGACATTGTACAAAAGCTATCAAATGTACAAGCTGCACTCAAGTTGAAACAAGCACCTGAAATCACACTGGGGAACAATTACTGGCTACTGACTGGTTGTAACTGGCCTGTCCTCTTTGAAGGGCTTGGAAGACTGTCTCTGCTGAGTCTTACTCCAATTATGTCACTTTCAAAGTCTTGTTACTCATTCTACTGAACTGTTTCATCTTTTCCACACATCCAATTCTCTTTTCCTTCAATTTTGACTTGACTGCCCTTCACTCTTCCACCACTCTGTACCATCAGAAATTATCTTTCTGCAGTAGAGGTGCGGTCCTCTACTTCTTTAAAATCCCAGGGACCCGAATCCGTGAGGAAGAAAAACCTACAATAGCAGCTTTGAGTTTTTCCTCCTACATGAATCTGCTTTGGGCTGCTTTTCCTTTTAAAGTCCGCTCAGAAGTTTCAGCTGGTCTAGCATATAGTGATCCATGTACTATCTGACACTAAGCTGCATTGGGACTTTGGACCCTGCACTGGATTCCATTTCCAATTCTATTTCTATAACTTAAGAATGTTGCAGTTTAACTTATTAAGCCCTCTATGACTTGTTATCAAGTTTTCCTTCTAAAAATGGTACAGCTGTCTCAATTTTATCAGTAAAGGCATCTGGCGATTCCCATTTTGGGGGAGTATGGGGCACACGGGTCTAAGATACTAGTTCCCAGAATAGCCTCTCATTACACCTTAGATTCCCCCCCTCAAATACCTTCTGGAAGCAGCTAAAAAGGGCATTTTAGACGTGATACCCGAGTTATTCCTTTTGCTTTGCTGTATGTACAGTATTTTTTAAAGATTTCTATCTTTAGGCAGACTTATGAATATTTTGTTTGTGTAGTCTTATAAAGTGCCATGACTGAGAGACTTTGTTGGATATAAATGTAATAAATAAACCAGATTTCTCACAGGGAGCACACATACTGAAGCTAAAGATAAAACAAAAGATTCAGTTCAATTCTCAAAACTGAAGAAGATTCTTGGATGAGAAGAGAAATGTCTTCAAGAAAAAAACAGTCAAGCTGCCTTTTGAAAAGCACTTTTGAAATGGTCTTTAAAAAAATCAAAATCAAAGCTTCTTGGGGGGACAGACATATATAGAAGATCAACGGAGTTATATATCCTTGAGACAAGCTTGACTTTACAAGAATTCAAAGTAGATACTGAGACAATGCTGACAAATTATTCTACTGATTTACAAAAAAATGGAAACAACCAAATGACTGCTTATGATTATGTAGTTTAAACTAAACACCCATGTTTAAAAATAACGCAACTATTTCAACTATTATGAAATGTTTACTATTTGTTTTATTAACTTATTTACCAAATTGACTTGTGAGTAAGCTAACATTTTAGATCACAAAATATACCCCAAAAATGGATTTAGCTTATATGTAGATGAGCTTATCAGCAAGTATATATGGTAACACTTTTTAAAAGCACCTGTATATGCTTACAGAAGTTCATCAATAGAAAAGTCCACCCTCAAATTTGAAATTAAACTACCATGAAAAATGTGCCCCCCTCGATAATTATGAAAATTACATGCAAAAATATTGAGGGTCAAGATACCACATTTTCATGCTATTTTGGTTAAGGGATATCTGAAGATTGCCTTATCCATAAGCATATACTGCAATTGTGTTAGTTTATCTAGCATAATATATTAAGGTATTTTTTAACAACCACTTCATCAAATTCACTTGATATAGTATGGAAAGTTCACTAACACAATATGGTGCCCCCATGGTGAAATAAATGGTTAAGGAATATAGCCCTGCTCAAATCTGCTTGCTTGTAAAATGACCTTGTGGGTTCTGTATAATTGAATGTATAACAGGCATATAACTAAGATAGCTAAGTATGTTACTTATAATAAGCTATGTTATATATCTATATACATATAAAACAGCCTTCCATTTCTTTGGCTATTTTGTATATTTACTGAAGTATAAATATGTTGGATAATGTTGCACATTTCTGGAAGGTGCTCAAAATACTAAAACAATTGCCCTTCATTTTAAAAAGATGTTTAAGATGATCTTTTTGAAACAAAACGAGTTATAGTTATGGTGCCAAATTATTAAATGCACAACAAATACTAATGCATGTAAAGCTCAAAAGAAAGCTTATTATGATACACTTTAATAGTTCAATATGTATTACTGGTCATGCAAGTACATTAATTATTTACATATTACAAGAATTGCACATTTTCTTATTTGAAAAGTGTAAAAAAAATCTTGTAATTATAGCTTAATTGGTAAATTTAAAAAATTCTAGGACTAGTTTGAGAATAAAACTACACCTAGATTTTCTGGCTATTTGTATTTAACCTTCCAAATGGACAGAACTATTAAAAGTATTTAAAAGAATTCAGTTCAGTTCTATTATGTCAAATGTATCTTACAAATATGTATTCAATATAATTTAATGTAGTAATCTATTGAGAGCTAGTTTGGGTAGTGCTTTCAGGAAAGAGTATTATTTAGACACAGTAATTCTAGTACTGCCTTTAGGCACAAAGTCAGCTGAATGACTTTGAGCCAACTGTCTGTCTGAGCTTTAAAAAATAAAATAAAATCACAATATCATTTGCTAGCAACACAAGTGTTGCTACACATAAATCAGCAAACATGCCTGTTGCCCAAGAATTAAAAAACATATCATCTGATTTTAGCAGAATACCAAGTTTCATAACATCCAACTGTTAGGTTTAACTACTGTTCATTGTTACACTCCAATATGTAAACTACACAATATGTAAATCTCATTGGAGTCATAGTCAGCTGCTATCAAGAACAAGCAACTAAAAAGTGTGAATTTTTGAACCCGAATGGGATTAAACATAAAAATGATTCATCTTTGTTGGATAATTAAAGGGAAATATGCCCAGGGGCAGTGTGCTAGTAAATTATCAGAAACACAAAAAATAAAGAGTTGAGAGGAGGGATGCTTTTGAGTGAATGTTTTAAAATCTTCCTATATCTCTTGAAATTCCCAGGATTAGCACGAGTCAAATAGATGGTTAACAGGGAGTTTATACTGTGGATTAGCGGACATTCAGAGAAAACAAGCGCCCTCTAGCGCTCTTTGTTTTCATCGCAGGACTCAGACTAGTTCGCTTTCTAGAAATCTATTGTTTATATACGTGTTTCCATGAGGTGCAAGGAGGTGAGAAGTACCTATTTATCGCGCACCTTTCAGATTCATGTCGTGTTCTTTTTCAACCGCGCCTCTCCGCTTGCGGGGAAACATTACCTGGGAGCCCCCCCCCCGGTGGGTGGCAGGTTTCCCCCGCTGTCCTCCCATCCACCAGACCGCCCGCCCCACCTTCCCGTTCTCGCAGGCAGGCGCCCTGCCGTCCATTTCCTCTACCTCGGGGTTAAGCGCAGCCTCCTAAAAGAGGTTGCCGTGGAAACGGAAAATCCGCCTTGTGACGCGGCTCCACCCGAGCAGCTTTTCTCCCCGGCCCCCACCTCGGACTCGGGCAAAGGCGGCCAGGGGGCGGCCCGCTCCTCGCGCGGCTCCGAGCCGGCACGGATCCGGCTCATTGCTCGGGCCAGGCACGAGAAGCGCCCCCCCGCGGAAGATTCGGGCACTGAGAGCAAACCCAGCCCCTCGCTATTAAAGATAAGTAAGGCAACTTTAGGGTTGAAAAGGGATTTGTGCAGGAATCTTTTTGGGCGGAGGGGATGGTTCTCCTTTGAATAATTGTAAGTTTGGCAAACGGTTCTGTTTGGGTTTTTTAGCAGAAAAGCAGTGTTGCAAGAAAAACCTGGCCCAGTATATTTAAGCAACCTAGTGCCCTTCAGGTTTTTTGTACTGCAGCTCCCATTCTCTCAACTTTTATTTATGCTGACTGATATGGTACAGAATTTTAATCAGTTTGTTTTAAAACCTTCCTTTTAATAAATTTCTAATATTTTGAATTAGGTTTTGTGGTGATATTGGAAGGTTTTTAAATCTTTTTATTAGGCAGATAGAGCTATTATTTAGTCCAATTAAAATATCGATAGTTACAGAAACTTAAACTAAATCCTTAATTCAAGTTGTTATGTTGAAACTTCTTTCAATCATTTTCAAACGTTCTAGCCATTAATTTCATTAATCATATTATGTCATACAAAAAAATTAATTGCAATCCTGTGCAGGGTCTCACTGTAATCCGTTATTCAACTATATAGTAGCCAATAATCAGCATTCTTAACAGTCTGAAAACTTCAAAACAAAAGATAAAAATATCATTGTTCAATAAAATTATGGAAGATGAACAGGATGTTGACACAACTTGACAGCATGTTTCAGATTCTTTAAAGTCTGTTCTTATAAATAATGGGATGTATTAGAATAAACAAACTGTTCTAATATTACTATTGGGCAGAAGCCAGAGAAAAAAGAATCTATCAATAGGATTTTGAAGAGATGGGAAATATCCATTTTACTTTTGAAATCGAATAATGGTATTGAATAAAAGCTGCCTCCATAAATTGGAGGAGACTGAAATTACCAATGACACATTAAATTTTATTTCATTATTATAAAATCCACTCCTTCATGGAAAACTCCTATGGCTTTCAGTTATGTTTAACTTTTTTATCAGGCAAATAATACGAACAAGTAGCCGTATCTTCCAGCTTTTGCATAATTATTTAATTTCTCAGTAAAATGAATATATAAAAATATTCCTGTGGATTAGCGTTACGGCAAGTGCATTTATTATCGCACTTAACAAAAATATAAAATTGTGTAGCTAGGGTCAGGATGTTAAGAGGAGCACAATATCTATCCTGTACATCTTCTTGGAATTTTTATATGGTGCCTCAGTTCTTACATTGGGACTGCATTATTGTAATGAGACATGGATGTTCATTGTCTTTGTATGCTTCCTGCCCAGAAATATGTACTTAAAATTGGTAGCTATATACATTTTCTAAATAAAATCATTTTACGTTTTTGCAAATGTAAGCATCCATTATTGATTACAAGTAAACTATAAAGTATATTTGCCTATCTTTTTCAACTACTACCACTGCAATTCTTCTGATTATTGCAACTCCAAGACTGAGACTGTTCATTCAGTGCAATTGATACTGAAATGTTGTTTCAAACAAGTGGGGCTTTTAGCTCAGCATTCTGTCAGCAACAGAGGCGCTAACTGCAGGCCTTAATATTATTAGCTCTGTTCAAAACAGAATTGTAGGGAATGGGAAAGATGAAATAACATCTGTAAAACGGACCTGAGAAGAGCAAATGTTATCTTAATGTTCAAAAAGATCTTCAGCAATGTTCTAAAACAGATGATTAAGCAGCATATATGAGCACTTGGAACACTACCTACCACAAGAAGACAGCATAATTTTGTCAAAAACCCGTCAGACTATTTTTTTAATGATAGACTAGTTTTACTATATCTTTATAATAACTGAAGAAAATACGTACATCTCAGCTCACTAAATAATCACTTGCTGCCTTGTGGGTCAATAAATTATAGGTCCAAGAGACATAACTTTCAGATTTTAAACAAATATCAATATACTGTGAAGACGCAGGAACTCGATTGTGCAGTATTGTGTTTTTATTAAATGCATATCCTACCTTCATAAATTCTGGGTGTTTTACATCATCCTTCATTTTATCCTAACAAACCTTATGAGAGAGATTGGGCAGGGCGAGAAAGAAAAAGAGGCCCCAAATCATCACTGAATTTCAGTGACTGAGAATGGATTTGCACATGGTCTTCCAGAGTCCTATTCTAGCATCTTAACCAGTACTCTACACTACATATCCACACAACACGTTTTGTAGTTCACATTTTGTAGTTCACAAATTGTGAGGCAGCAAGTAAAAACCTCAGTAAAACCCAGTACTTATAAAATTGACAGTAGACAAAGTATGATGCATTTTGCAAATAAAACAAAATACAGATATACTCAAAAATAAAATCATATTGATTGGATAGTAGCAGCTATAAATAATATGGATTTGAATGACTGATTAGATGAGGAATTATCTGCAGCCGAGTATCCTTAAAATAGGCGCAACATAAAACATAGGTTAATTTTTCAGAAACCCCTTCACCACAACGGAAAAGTCTTTGTTCAAATGGAATACTCCATAATTTCTCTCTGTGACCAGCTACCTTATTTTTCCGAAAATAAGACCTAACCAAAAAATAATTCCTAGCATGATTTTTCAGAATGCTTGTAATATAAGCCATACCTCCAAAATAAGCCTCAGTTAAGATCGTCAGCCAGATGGATGCATTTAGTACTGTATTTCCCCGGAAAATAAGACCTAATGAGTATTTTGGGGGAAACACAGTATTATGAGGGTTCTTGCAGGATTGGGGCTGTTCTGAATTAGGGAGCCATTGTTTGGCTTAGATATCTAACCATTTTGAAAAAAGTAAATGACTGTCCAAGAGCAAATCTTTGGGCAGAGCAACCAGGTTTGATTGGCTCTACATGCTTGTTTCCCACCATCATTAAGTAATGCACCCATTGAGAGAATGTAAATATGAGTTTCAATTTGGTCACACTAGCCTCATGACTTAATACTAGATTAAGAACACATTGTGGGACTTTAATATGGTCCTTAGGAACTAAGACTGCACATTCTTAAAAGGGGCAATTCTTAGACTGAATTAGGCTAAAAGCTGAATTCTTAGAGTAACACTAAATTAATGTTATTATCATTCCTCTAACAAAATGCAATGACAGGTTTTTGTGAGGTATCACGAGGTATATAGACTCCATGAACATCAGGTCCAAGAAGTCAACGTTCCAAATAAACATTTTAACATTTTAAATATTACATCCAGGTAATGCAGAAATCTAACTAAAACAAAATCTTATTTTATTTTGGCTCTAAATCTTTCATAGGTTCCTCTAATCCCAAAGCCCAAGAAACATCTGCTGAGAAATTCAATCATTTTATCTTAATATACCAAAAGGGAAACTGGTTACCCTTTTGTCTTTAATGGACTTCTATTTAGGGAAGGAAGGTATGCCTCAAACAAACAATCATTTGTAATTATTATTTTGGTCATTGAGTAGAAATGTGTGTCTCACATACACTATTTCTGTATATACCTTATTGAGGACCACCAGTAGAGTACTTCACAGAATCCACTGAGCTACACAGATATTCCTGCATGGACAAGTTGATGTTTACAGTGTTTTCTGAAGATATAAAGTTGAAAACATTGTTATAAACAATTACTCCAATTCAGAAAGCATTTGGAAGAAGTTCCAATGTACTCATTGAATTCTTCCAACAGTAAGTACTTTCGTGCTAAACTCAACCGAAAGACAAATGCAGTAGAAAAATGACACACGCAGGACTAAAGAATGGGGCAAAGAGTTATAATTTCTTAGAAGTATGCATTTCAAAACAGAAGGCCCTTATATGCTATTAGTAGTAGAGAAATATATACAGTATACCAATATATCAAAGTTATACACCACCATAATATCAGACTAGGTTTACATGTGTCCTTAAGGCATCATGTGCTTTATTTTAAGGTTATTATGTTACACAAATCCAACCATTGCTGGTTGTTATTTTCAGACAGGTCCAGTGTTTGTCTGTCTGAAAAAGATATCATTGAAATGCATTTGATTTAACTACCATTGCTGATAACTAGTATGTTCTCAACTGCTGGCTGAGTAGAATGGATTTTGTAATTTAGAGCTACTAGTGGATAAATGAAACTACCATAAACACTTGTAAATAAACTGAGAATTTTAGGTGCTGAAATATACCCCCCAAATTAGGTTCAACTTGTTTGTTAAATTTATTTCCTTATACAAAGATAGGGTTATACATAAGTACATACAATACTTTTTAAAAGTATCTATATACTGTATATAATCGTGAATATGCCCAACTGCAGATAAGTTGACACTCAAAACTTTTAATCAAAATACATGAGTCAACTTATCCATGGATGACACTTTTTTCATAATATTCTGGTCACATGCATGTACGGTAGTTTACAAACTACCTAGTAAATTACTTGATATGAATTCATATATAAAAACCTGTTTGCAATGTGCATTTCTTACAACTAGGATAATTATCAGTTTTCTCATAATACAGTTTAATTTCTTGCTTTAGTAAAGTCAAAATACCTAGTATAGTATTATAATTATACTATTAGAATTAAATGTGTAGTTTAAAAGAGCTGCAATATTTATTACCTACACTTATCTCTTTATTATTTACTTAAATGTGTACCTATAGAAAAGTCCTAGTGATAACCTGAGTATTTATTAAATTTCAGTAATGCCTATTCTCATAATTGTCCAGGATGGAACCGAAACCATCAGAGGAATGGTTCTTCAGATAATCAGGTCTATGTCATGAAAGCATTTATGGGTGGAAACCAAGACCTTGAATTGCTAGAAAGCAACTAGTACAAGTCATGGAGCAGAGGCATCATAGGGGCCTAATGGGGTATGCATGGCCTGTACATTCTGAACAAACAAATCTCTAAGTGGTCTTCATCAGCAGCCCCATGTAGAACATATTGCAACAGCCCATATGGAAAGTGATTAAGGAACAAGGGATTGTCTCCATGGTCCCCCAGTCTAGGATTTGCAACTGTTAATTGCAAAAGGTACTTTTTGCATATAAGAATCTTAACATACAACTAGCAGTTGGATGAGTTATATTTACACCATTCCTTTTCTGCATTTATTATGTCCATCCAGTAAAATAATTTGTGTACTGATAGTATACATTTTGGGGAGGGTTTTTTTTAAAAAAAATCTTGTTGGTTGTCTTAAAAATAAGCATTTTTAAAAAACATAAAAATAAATTCCCTTAATATGAATAGCATTTTTTAAAGTGAATAGTTAAGATAATGCATCAAGGGGAAAAATAATCAGGAAGGAAAATCCTAATCAAATGAAAAATTAAGAGAATTAGGATGTAAAAACCATGCCTTCAAAATCGCTATGTTGAGTGGGTATTAATAGACTCATTTGAGATCAGAAACAGCAATCACTTATTTGCATGTGAATTCATCAGAATTATTTCTTGAGCATAAGATACGTGCTAATGTATCAGTGATGCCACTAAATTCTAAGCAAATATTATCTCAATTATAGCAAAGTGATCCAAAAGCCTGCTCATTTGAAATTCAGATGACATGAGTCTGAAACTCTGAAAATAATGCAGCAATTCATGAACAGAGCCTCAAATTTTATTTATCTTAATGCTGAAGATTTCTTCTTCATCATATAATACTAACATGGCCATGAAGAACTCACATGAAACTAAAGACCATGCTGAAAATGCAACATATCTATCGATTGGCATAGATACAAATAAAATGACCAAGTTGTTGGACAATTCTGAGAAAAGTAAGCCTCTGCTGACCACATGTTGCATATTCATGATGTAAAAAATCTATTGCCTGATTATTCAAAATTGATGGTACTTTTTAAAGAAACTTATCTCACAAATAATTGCAAGATGCTTGGAATCATCCAACCAAGAGGATATCCAGAAAATTCTTTACACCTTAGCTGCCAGTGCTGAAAGTTCTAAGTAATTATCTAATTACATCTTTCCAAAAATAGTTCACTATCAGTATTTTCATCTACATAATAATTACTTTATTATACTGACAAAGAAAACTATCTATTATTTTTTTCCTAGAAGCTCCTTTGTGTAAAATCATACAGAGGCACTAAAAAGCAATGAGATGACCATAGAGTTCCTCAGTCATAATACTGATTTTATGAATAGATTTGCAACTAGACACAGCAAAAGCAATTAATATGACCCTCTATTCCATTTTTTGCTGTTGTTGTAATATACTAGAGTGTCAAAGTTGAATTTTGTAACAAAAATAACAAAATCCCAAGTAAGTTTACTTTCAACTTTCTATAAATTCATTAAACATATTGAAGATTGCTGGACCATGTTCCAGAATAGAGCTTTGGATGAGTAAGGTTTACAGTAGGTGAAAACTGCCTTCTTAAACATGAAAGGCAACTTAACATTCTGATACACTATTTTTGTACAAAGCAAAAGTAGTCTAGAAGCAAAGAAAAAACAGTTCTCCTTATTCTTCTGAAATACTTTATATACCTACTGCAATAACACCTTTATTACCACATTGTATCATAAATTGATTTGATGGTTTCTCCTAACTAAAATAGTACTGGATTCTACCCATGCAATCTCATTTATAGAAACACGTGTGTGATGCTAGTTTGCAGTAGTGGTAGTAAGAATAGAACTGGCACGAGTGCATAAATGCTCACATGCACTGAATGAATAGAGCAAGCCCTACTTGTATATTCACAATTGCTAATACAAACAGGAACGAACAATCACATACCAATTCAAAGAGTTACAAACGGCAGAATTCTTTATCCAACTTATGAATAAAGTGAAATCTTATTAGGTCATTGGCAATGTGACCTTAAGCCTAGTTTCTACTACTACCAAGGAACGCCTATCGGATATAATGGGGCTTACTCAATATGCAGAGGATGACACTCCAAGGGCCGATTCAAGAAAGCAGGATCATGGACGAACAATGCCGAAAATCTGCACATGGGGCAACCGCTGCCATTTACCATATGCAACTATAAACATTCTTTAGGCAGTTTGCAACAAGGTAAGAGTCGGGTACACAATTGTCGAGGCAGCCAGAAACATTTATTCCAGAACGAGCTCGCCCCACTTCACCGCGGACGTGACTTACTCTCCGGTAAGCTTACACGGAGTTGCAGCCTTTCTCCGCCTAACCCGGGAAACTGTGGAGGCGGGAAGAGAAATTGCATACGAGGACCTCGGTATATATATATATATATATAAAAAAAACCCCTGCAGGATTAACCCCCTGAATAAACTCTGGAACTATGCAAGGAGGCCTCGCGGGTCTGACGCCGAGCCCCTCCGCCTGCCCCGGGGCGGGTCGGCCCTGATCCCGCTCCTCTGGGTAGGACCGGCGGGCTTCCTCCCTCGCGTGCTCTCCCAGCCCGGGAGGGTCCCGGCGCGATCCTGGAGGGGCCCTCGCCTCGCCCCGAACCCGCCCGCTCTTCCCTCCTCCGCCAACGCGCCGCCCCCCTTCGCGGCTCCCGCCGGCTCAGCCGGACTCACCCCTGCGGCCGGAGGGGGAAGCCGCTACGCCGCTACGCTGCTCGCGTGTGCCGGGAGCCCCCTCTGCGGGCGGCGCGTCGACTCCAGCCTTGGGCGGACCAGCCCCGCGGAGCCAATGAACAAGGCCCGAGTCTCCGCGGAGAGCCTCCCCCTCCCCCTCCATCCGCC
>JANHFO010008480.1:27387-42151 GCA_032468095.1 Pareas carinatus | reverse complement strand
GGAGGGGAGGGTGAAAGAAGAAATAGAGAGGAGGAAGGATGCAGAATTTTTTAAAAAACCCATAGCAGAGCACAGGTACAAAAAGCTAATAAGTGTATATAATAAGTAGCAGGTTCCAGGAAAAGTGCCAGTTTGGTGTAGTGATTAAGGCACCAGGCCAGAAACTTGGAGATTGTGAGTTCGAGTCCCTCCCCGAGGCACAAAGCCAGTTGGTTGACCTTAGCCCAGTCACTTTTTCTCAGTCTTAGGGAGCAAGTAATAAAAAATCACTTCTGAAAAACCTTGCCAAGAAAACACATACACACAAAGTTCTAGGAAGCATTCAACTACAGTCTTGACTGAAAATTGAGACAAGGGGATCTCCGAGGGTGCATTGCCTAGGTATTTCAAAACATAACTCACAATTTTCCCAGGAAAAGAAAACCTGTTTCTGATTTTCTTCATTTACAGCAGCCTTATTGAACTCCTGCGGATGCTTCCTTAAAACCAGGTGCAATTAGATATCACTGTCAATCTGCAAATCAATCAGTCAGATTTGCTAGGAGATTCAGATCATTTTCAGTCCACTTCCTGATTTAAGGAAGTAATTTTGAGCTTCATGGAGGCTGGTTGGTTCTTACTTACTGATCTTAATGGACTTCTGTTATTGGAGACAAGCTGCAGAATTGCTTCAGCTTCTCTTGCTGCTCATCTTAACCGCAAGGGAAGAAGAATCTTAGCTGTTCAACCCAGGCGGTGAGAAATCCTGCTCTGTCATCTTTTTCCACCAGAGTTCCTTAGCTGCATCACCATAACCTTCTGATGGGGTAATAATACCCTTGCCGACCTAACTTGCTAACAAAATGTGCAGCCTGAGAGGAGAAGGCAACACATTTTGAGGACGCTGGTTAAACCAAGAGTCAGCATATGAAGTTTTAGGGCCCTCCCAAAACAGCGTGTGAAGTGGACTAAAGCAGAGGCTTTCAACCATGGACCCCTGGGGATCTGTGACGAGTTGCCAGAGGGGTCCGCAGACAGGTCAAGACAAATTTGGAAAAAACCAATATACATGAATTGCTGATTAGGAATTAGTTGAATTTGTGGGAATGGGGCCCGCCGTGTAGCAACGACACGTTTTGGGGTCCGCAGCTTGAAAAAGGTTGAAAACCTCTGGGATAAAGCATGCACGCTTCGGTTCTGTCACCAACAAAGCAGGAAAAGCTATTTTCTGGGATTTAAAGCAGGGGTCCCCAACCCCCATCTGTGGACCAGCACTGATCCTTGGCATGTCAGCAACCAGTGGGCCAAGCCCCATTCGTGGGAGGCAGGCAGCACGTAAAACCACCCCCCCTCGGGTCCGCCGAAAAACCTTTCTCCCTGGAACCGCTCCCTAGTGCACCAAAAGTTTGGGGCCACTGATTTAAAGGATTGGTGAAAATGTGGGGCGGGGAATCGATAAAGCTAGTGTTGCATGTTCAAGACTCACCTGTGTGCTCTCATGCTTATCTGAACAGCAAGGGAGAAATTGCCTTACTCTCCTTCCCCCCCCCCCTTTTCACACACACACACACAAACACACGCCTAGGAAGAGTATGCTAGAAATTTAGGGCTAGAAGCAGCAAGAGATGGAAAATTAAATTAGCTTGTTTCCGCCAACTCTCAACTCCGGGAAGTCGGTAGAAACGAGAGCCTCGGTGCAAATGTCCAGAGACGTTCCTGAGGTCCTGAATCGCCGTGCCGAGAGGGAAAGGAGCGGGGGCGTGCCGGGAGCCTCTGAAGCGATCCCAGCTGCTCAGTGCTTTAAAGCGCGCTCTTGGGCTGACGTCAGGATCGGGCAAAGACGGCGGGACCTCGAGTTGGGAAAGCGACCCCGCTCGCAGCCCTGGCGGCTCAGAGTCAAGGGGGAAAGCAATGGCCTTCCAAGCAAAAAGCGAGGCGCCTCAAACCAGGTCGCCCCAAGCTGCCTCCAGCAGAAGCGATGAGACGCAACCGGGACAGCCCGGGCAGCTTTGGAGGCGGCAAGTCGAGGGGAGGAGGAAGAGGAGGGGGAAGTGCCTTGGCCCCGCCCGGCGGGTTAGGTCTCCTCCCGGTTCCGTCCCGATTCTGCCTTCTTTCCTAGGAGGCTCCCAGCCAGGTAACTGCCAAGCGTCGGACTCCCCGATTCCGCGTCGGCGGCTGTGGACGGGTGAGTCCCCCGGGTGGGGTGGCCGGGGGTCGAAGCTGGCTGGAGCGGCGGGCGCGCGCTATTCCCCACTTGCCCCTTCGAGGCGCGGCTGCCTTTCTCTCTTAGAAGACTGGCCTTAAAAAAAGCTGTAGAACTTCTTTTCAAGAACGAGAAGGTGCCCTTCGGATTAGAAGCCTATCGCGTTCTTTGATTTGCGTAATTTCTTTGGTGAGGAGAAAGAAGGGGGGGCGCGACGGACAAAATCGAAGGAGGACGGCACTGGAACACCCCCTCGGCTTTCCTCCTCTGCCCTAAACTAGGCACCAGGAAAGTCCCCCAAATTACCCCAACCTGGTGAAGTTAAGGAAGGTAAATTCTCAGAGAAAATCTCAACAGCCAGAGGCATATTCCGTGGCCAGACTGATGGCTGCTGATTTTAGTTTCCCCACAAAAACTAAAAAAAAGAAAAATCTCTGGTAATGAATTTGATTTCTCATTTCATAATCAAAACTCTAGAGAAGTGATGGATACACCGCCCTGAGTCCTTCAGGAGTAGGGCGGTATATAAATTCAAAAATTAAAATAAATAAATAAAATAATAACACTAATCCCCAAACTCCCAATGGCTTGCAATTGTATATTTTCCCCTTATAAAAGCATAAGCCAAGTTTTCATTCTGCTCAACCTAGTAGCTTCTTGTTTAAAAAGCAAAATGCTTGAGGTGCGCATAGGTCGAATTATAAGACATAGCTATGCCTCTTAACCCAACGCTGCCTGTAAAACAGATTCTTACTCTGAGCAATGAACCGTTAGTCCTTTACTTAAACCAATTTTTTTTCTTTGTTGAATAGATACAGGGGACTGGACCCTTTCCTTTTGTCCTTTGATATAAATCTCTGTTTCAAGTTATCTCCAGATAGGTTGTACAACCTAGATTGCTTTATATATCCCAGGTTGCCAACACAGATTGCCTGGAGGGCATTGAAAACAACCTAAAAATAAGAGATGATATGAAATGCAAACATACCTAGAGTGCAAGTTCTTTTTCCAACACCAGCAGTGCTTCTCCCTGCATGACTGCTTACTGATAACCTACATCTATAGTACATTAATCTTGGATAAGAGTGGTGAGCCTTTAGGTGCAAGATCAAATAATCCTCCATGCCCCCCCCCAAATAGTGATGGGTTGCTTTGTGGTTTGAAACTTCAGCCATGTATTGATAACTGGAGAAAATTATTTGAAAGGCTCAACAAAATGGAAAGATAAATTTCATCTTTTTTGCCTGTTGCACCACTCATCCATATTCTCTCTCTCTCTCTCTTTTCAGCTGTAATGCAATGGTAGAGCATTCTGGATGGATTGCCGAGCCACATAGAATGGAAGAACTGAGGTAGCCTCTGACAACAGGATTCTGCTTTACTTCTAGCTCCTTAGTATGGGCATATCATTTCTTATTTGCTTCACTCTTGGACTGTTACCGATAAGAATCACTGGGAAGACTTGGCAATGCCAACGAATCTCCTATAATCTGACCCGAGATTATACAGTCAAATATGATTTCCCTACGTTCAGAGCTACGTCTGCGATCCAGAATATAGTTACCTACGAGCCTCGTAATGTTATCTTCGTTGCAGTTCAGAATAAGATTTACACATTGAACTCGGAACTGAAAATCCTGTCTACTCTAGTAACTGGGCCCTGGGGGAGTGCTGAGTGTGAGATCTGTGCTCTCTGTCCAATGGGAGGGCCAGTGGATTTTCAAAACACAGACAACAAAGTTTTGGTGATGGATCCTTTTGAACCTTGGCTTTACAGTTGTGGAAGTTCTCAACATGGCATCTGTTTCCAGCATAAGATTGAGATCCAGGGTGACGTTGTTTTGCTTGGGGAAACCTCCTGCTTGTATTCCCCTGAGCAGAACAGGCCTTCTGAGTGTCCAGACTGTGTGGCTAGTCCCTTAGGCACAAGAGTTGAAGTTGTTGATATGGGACACGCTTCATACTTTTATATTGCATCTACCATCAATGCAACCATAGCAGACACATACAGCCCCAAATCAGTGTCTATACGGAGATCAAAGAGTACTTTGGATGGGTTTGATTATCGTTTTCTCTCCTTAACTGTGCTGACAGAGTATCAAAACACATACCCTATTCACTATGTGTATTCCTTTAAATACCAGCAGTTTGTCTATTTTTTGACAGTCCAAAGGGAAGATCCTACCTCCAAATCATACCACACTAGGATAGTGCGGCTTAGCACTGAAGACATTGAGGTTCGCAAGTACCGAGAGCTGAACTTGGATTGCCGCATTCAATCTAAGCGGAAGAGGAGCCTTAGAACAATGGCTAAAGATGTAGTTTTTAATGTCTTGCAGGCAGCTCATGCTACCAATCCTGGTTCCAAGTTGGCTGAAACAATTGGCACCAGTGAGACAGAACTGGTTCTCTTTGGCGCGTTTGCTGAAAGCCAGCTGGACAGCATGGTGCCTGAGAAGTACTCCGGAGTTTGTGCTTTTCCTCTGAATACGATCAACAAAGCTATTGAAACAGGGATGACGAAGTGCTGCAATCTGGATGTTCATGACAAGATGCTTCGAGGACTAACGTTTTATCAAGTTATTGAGTACTGCCCACATAATGTGAGTCCTCATCAAGAGTTTTCTGCTTTCTTATATATAAGGGCAAGGCTGTATCTGACTTTATAAATTTCTTAGGTGCAGTTGAGATGGCTATTTTAATAGAGTTATTACAGGCTTTAAAAAAGAAAACCAATGAAATATGCCATATTTTTTATAAATAAAAATTGTGCTGTTGGTACCAAAACTTCAATACAAGCATCAGAGAAGCATTAGAGGAATTAACTAAGCATTAGTACTACAGATGAGTTTAGTTTTGAACTCGGGTACAAATCTGACCCTTGCCTACCACAGCACAGTTCTTAAATGACATAATTTGACCTTATGTACAGTCCAAAGTAACCTTTTTATTGATCCCTCTTTCTTTGGATAATATTTATCCATAACGTTGAAACTACACATTACCTGTATTTCAGTGTTAATTACCACAATGCCAAAAATATAATTCCCATATGAAGATCTGTTCCTCCCAGCTTGGTGTTTTCCAGATATGATTGGCACAAAATTCTGAAATTTTAGTCCCAATTCGTGTAATTTGACAAACGTCACAATGAATACTCCTATAATCACAGGGAGAAAAAGAGAGAACTTGATCTTGAGTTGCCATTCATAGTAGCATCCTCATCAAGAAAACTGGCCTTTTTTCTGAGCGTACCCTTGTATGCTGAGACTATGAATACCAATATATCAAAGATTTCCTAAATATCCTAAATTTTAGTTAAAAAATCCCCAAACATTCCCTCTTAAGTTGGTTTTCCATAAAGTATTCCAAGAGGTTTATATTAATGCAGTAATTTTGTGGTCTCTACTCAGGGAAGCTTATGCCACGATGTATTTGTTTTATTGTCTTTTATTTTAAATGTCCTAAAGATAGTTATAATTTTGCTCTGGAAAATTAATATGATTGCTGAAAACTGTTAAGATGCTTTGGGAGTTCTTGTGTGAACATATGATATATCTTCCAGACCAGGGGAAGATTTTTACTTTCATAATTGCTGTTCATTTTTGATCAGGAAAGATGAATTCATTCAAACCCTTGCATAAATGAATAGAGGATGAGTTGCTACTGATACAATAACAAAGTATGAAAGAACATGTTAAATTTTCACAGAAAGGGAATAATACTCTAATTATATAGCATGTGAACCTATTTTCAGGCTCCTATTATAAAGAAGATACATTGTTAGATGGATGATTATATAAATCATATAGGTAATAGATAGATGATCTTCTAAACATCATTTAGATAATGGATAGATGATCTTCTAAACATCTTTGAATTTCTTTTCCATTCATTGGAATTCCTTCCACACCCTGTGCACTCTGCATCTGTCTTATCTTTTAGTGCCTGCAGCGTTTTCATAACACCTTGGTATGTTGTATACTCATGTTTTTTTCAAAACAGATCGGTAACATTGATATTAGTTGGTAGGAAATGAATGTCAGACAATAGTGTTATCTCTTCTGTAAAACATTAATACATATGGAGATAAAATTATGAATTCAGCGAGTGTAGAAAGCAAGCTAGTGGCTGGAATGCAGACACCAGAAATGAGAACATTAACGGCACTTGTGCAATCTTTCATTCTAGACTTTTGCTATGCTATGTTGGCAATATACTTCTATTTCTACTTTAGGTTCTTTGATTTAACAGAGCGATGGAGAGGAGAGACATTTGAAAAGGCACATTTACTACTTTCTCCCTGGTATTCAATCTATGCTGCAATTGACTTTAGAACTAGAAATAGGCTTGAGGACAGATATGAATGCAGTGGCAACCCGAAGATGAAACCTGATGCGCATACCACTTCCGGCATCTTTTCTTTTTCCACAGAAACAATCTGTTTGTGGGTACTGTGGGAACAGCAATTGACCCAAGAAGTCAGGGATCTCAGTTGTTCTATTTTCCCATTTCCAAAAGCCCCAGGTTCAATGACACAGTTGTGAAAAGAGCCAGAGGGAAAATCTGCCAGGTTGTGATTCACTTTCTACCCAAATTTGAGTCTTCTGTTGAGTGACGAAAGTAGTTGCCAGGAACATGTAAACTAAGTCAGCACAGAGCAGGGGAAATACTTGAAATAAATATTTTTGAAAGTTGCGTTTTGATAAATAGCTTTCAACATTTTTATACAATTTAAACTTTCATTTTTGTTTTTTGCTTTCTGTGCTTTTTGGATAAAACTCCACTAAACATAATAGGAATAAATAAGCAAGAAATTAACATTCCAATTATATTATCTAAACAAGTCCAGAGAAGAAAAGCAAACATTTTACTCCATCAAGAATTCTAAATGTTTGTATCAGGTTTTTTGGATGACCGTTCGATCCAAAGACACAAGGCTTTTGTAAATTACCACAACAGCAAACTGGAAAACGAAAGAGAGTTTAGCTCATTATTCTCCACGTAACTTTGGCTTTAAAGAATATGCTTTAAATGTGCTGCATTATTTTCCAGGACTTTGTACAGTAATCCTATTCCTGTCATCCTCGTATAGGTTTTTCTGTGTGTGTTTGCCTTATAATCTCATACATCTTGTACTTTCAAATGGAATAAATTAAAACTCTGAGGAAAAAGTATATCAGAAATAGGCCTCCTAGGATAGTATTTTTTAAAAATAAGAATTATTACCTGTTCCTTGACTTCACACTCTCCTGCACTTGTCATTTTTCAACATCACTCTAAGGAGGGCTATAAACCCAGTGACAGCATGATACCCAGGTAGCTTCTTCTGGTGCCAAACAAGCAGACAGGCATTGAAAACTTGCCAGGGAAAGATTGCTAGCGTTTCCTTTTTTTTAACGTAACATGTTGCGGAGTATTGGCAAGGATAACATTGTTTTGGCAGGTTCTGCAAAGTTCAGGGGTGGGAAAGATAACTTTTATTTTAGTTCTTTCCTATTGGTCAACTGTAGGGGAAGGCTGTTGGGTTGGGAATGTTTTCTTTCTGAGTTTCAAAATCAGCAGCAATCAAGAAGATAACATGGCTGGCTTCTGAATGGAGACAGGGGAAAAAACCCTAAATTTAAATCGTTGTAGAAATAATGTGACTTTGTTTCCATGATCCAATACAGGGCTCCACTTGGCGGAATCAGACCCTTCTTCCTATGATCTGAAACTTACCCAGGCAAAACACAATTGTCACACGAGATCCACCTACCATGTTTCTTCAGAAATAAGACCTAGCCTGAAAATAAGACCTAGCGTGATTTTTCAGGTTGCTCGTAAATATAAGCCCTACCACGAAAATAAGCCCTAGTTAAGATCGTAGTACATCCGTTGCAAAGAAGCCAGCGGCAAAACAAGCAGGAGGAGCCGGTCCCTTGCTTTGTCCAACATACACAGTTTCTGCCCATCATGATGTCGGCGACAGGCAGAAGTGATCCCTGAGGTCGAGGGGCGAAGAGGACTATCGATATGTTGCCAAATCCAGAATGCCAATCGAATGCGTGCAGTTTCTTGTTCAGATCGATATCCCAGATTTGACACCATATCAATAGCCCTCGTCCTTCGACCTCAGGGATTGTTTCTGCCCATCGCCGAGATAGCAACGGACAAAAACTGTGCACATTGGGTGAAGCAAGTGCGCACATTATAGAGGGCTCATTGGGATCTGTGTCCTGGATTACTGTGTTTGCCCAAAAATTAAACCTACTTCAAAATAAGCCCTAGTGCGTATTTTGGAGCAAAAATTTATATAAGACCAAATCTTATTTTTGGAGAAACACAGTAGATCTGTCAAGTTGAGAACATTTGTTAAGACTTAGCTTTTCTGCCATGCACTATTTCACTTTTTTTTCTTTTTTGCCTTTTAAATTTTGTTTTTAATTGGTAATTTTATTTTTTATTTTTCTGAATTTGGGGTTTAAGTTAGGATTTAATGTATCATTTTAAATAAACGCTTAGATTTTTTTCTAATTTGGCACTGTATAAATATTGAAAATTGTGAGAGGGATCTTGGAGTCCTAGTGGACAATCACTTAAATATGAACCAGCAGTGAGTGGCAGCTGTCCAAAAGGCCCAATGCACACTGGAAGTTTTTAAGAAGCGATTGTCTGAAATGGTATGGGATTTCCTGCCTGAGCAGGGGGGTGAACTGGAAAACCTCCAAGGTCTCTTCTAACTCTGTTATTCTGTTAACAGAGGGATAGAATCAAGATCATGTGAATGAGTGTTAATAGCACTCCATAACATCCTGGTAAGACCA
Source organism: Pareas carinatus (assembly GCA_032468095.1). Classification (NCBI taxonomy): domain Eukaryota; kingdom Metazoa; phylum Chordata; class Lepidosauria; order Squamata; family Pareidae; genus Pareas; species Pareas carinatus. The sequence goes on along the minus strand of JANHFO010008480.1, from coordinate 33,163 downwards.
CACTTAAAATACTGCATCCAGTTTTGATCATCACGTGTAAAAAAGATGTTGAGATTCTAGAAAGAGAACAGAAAAGAGCAGCAACGATGATTAGGGAATTGGAGGCTAAAACAAATTAAGAACAGTTGCTGGAACTGGGTATGTCTAGTTTAATGAAATGAAGGACTAGGGGTGCCATGATAGCAATATTTCAATATCTAACAGGGTGCCACAAAGGGGGGGTCAACTTAATCTCCAAAGCACCTGAAGGCAGGACAAGAAGCAACGGATGGAAACTAATCAAGCAGAGAAGCAACGTAGAACTAAGGAAAAAATTCCTGACAGTTAGAACAGTTAATCAGTGTAATGACTGGTCTCCAGAAGTTCTGGATTCTCCAACATGGGCAGTTGGACAACCATTTGTCTGAAATGGTGTAGGTTTTCCTGCCTGAGCAGGCGGTTGAACTAAAAGAACACCAAGGTCTCTAACCTGTTATTCTGAAAATAAATATATTTTATTTTGGGGGGGTTAGGATTTACTGTAGTCTATAATATCAGCCTAAATTCATATTTCTAAAATTTGAAAAAATATTGGCATAGTTGGAACTATGCTTTCAGGATAAAATGCAGAGAAAGTTTGCTTAAGGGCTTAGTGTTTTGTGTTGTAGCTTTAATTCCCACAAAATAAGTTACTGTTTACCTTGGATTTTTTTTACCAGTTCATTCTTTTCTTGATGTACAAAGGAACACAAAGAAGCTACAGTAATCTATGTTTCCAAGTTCCTGCTGTAACCTGCGCCACTTTTCACAAGGACACAAATGAGCTTTTGTATTATCTCCCTTTGTTATCACATCTTGTATTTCAAATGCTAATACCTTCTCATTAATTTTATGTCCTTGGAAAAGTTTCTGTCTCTCAGCCCCACTTGTCCATCAGCAGCCTACTTTGAAAATGATTAAGCATTAACAATTGTAATATATTTTGTAGGTTAAACCACTGGGAGCTCCTTAGGAATATTTTATGAAAGAATACACAGTTGTAGATTGAAAAAAAGTGTTAAAACACAAAAATGCACCGGAGACAAATTCCTTGTGTGTCCAGACACTTGAACAATAGAGAATTCCTATTCTATTCTATTCTATTCTATTCTATTCTATTCTATTCTATTCTATTCTATTCTATTCACAGCCGGAGTTATGTATTCCTCTATCAGGTCTCATTTTAACAGTTTCTGAACACCATTGCTATGGTGCAAAATTTATCCACCTTCCTGGAGACTTTGCAGTCTTTGTTATTTCCAAGAGAATTGCCGTTTGGAATCAATCCTGGTAATTTGCGATTAGAGGAGAGATTGCTTGCAACTCCCAAGGCTTTGTTTTAGCCCAGAGTAGCTAGATAATGAGAAAAGAGGCTGCAAAGGACCAGATCAGATGCTATTTGCTTCCTCCACCACAGATTATAATCAATATAAGTTGGAATAAAGACTTGCCCCCATTAATTTATTTGAATCGATGTGTGAGTGGAAGGGCTATGAATTTTGTTTAATAAATAAACCTAAAGTGTGTCTCAACAGAGAAGCATCCACACTCTGCATCTGTGGCAGAGTGAGGAACTCAAAGCAGAAATTTAGAGTCAACCTCTTGTAATACAGTACATCTCTCCCTTGTAGTATCTTTTTATAGGTGCTCTTTACCTTTAATTTTAATTTTATGATTAGGATCTTGGTTTATTGATTGCACCTAATACATACATGACATGATTAATGTACTTTATGATTATGAATGTATGTTATAATTGTAATCGAATTCCTTGTGTGTCCAGACACACTTCGTTAATAAATTCCAATTCTAATTCTAAATTCCTAAGGCAGATGTCCAAATACAAAAATGTTCTCCTTGAAGATGTAATGTTAGCCTACATAAAAAACATAATATATATTTAAAACTCCTTACAAAATGAGAGAGGTCTGTCTTTCAGGATGCACTTTATTTAGCATAGGTATTTTACAAATTTTGATTTTGTAGGGTTTATTTTTTTGAATAGAAGATGATGTCAGAGACCTGCTTTGTATCTGAACATATTGTATATTGTTGATATCTTTCCTGCAAGATAGGTTTGCATACATATCTATATTTAGGTATGCATATTCTTCATAAAAGCTCTGCTCTTTCAAGTATCAACAGATTTACTATTTCTGAGAACTTTCGAGTTATAAACTTGAGGATTTTTTATTGTTTTCTTGCACCTCTGAGTTATACCGAGTTAAATTTTTGTTCTGATGATAGACATCTTGGAAAGCTCATGTTAGTCATGTGTAGTTAGCAGTGGAAGGACAGAAAATCTGCAATGACTGGTGGATTAATTAGCCAGCTATGTTGTGTTGTATTAATTGGCCAGCTATGTTATATTCAAAAGAAGACAGGTTGGATGTCTTTGGCACAACTAAAAAAACTAGGGTTTCATAAGTGCCTTAGTAAAATTGTTTGTTTGTGGTCAATGTACTTATGGACAATTCTGAACTTTGAATAACTATGCTTTTCTATCTGCTTCTGTAGTCCTAGAGCTATACATAGGAAATTGATGAAGGCATCTCAGAGTGGCAGTGGCAAAGTACTTCCTCGTGCACTGTTGCCAGGACGACTATGTAAACATGTCCTTGAATTCATGAGGAATAGGGTTTAATTCAAAAACTCTACTCCCCATTCATTATGCATTTGCATTATATCACATGTATCTTAATCCTCAGTGAATAGTTTCCTCCCTATCAGTTGAACTTTAGCGGGTGCTACTCAGGCCTACACTGAGAGTTCCTTCAGACATGACCAGGGTTTCTTCCCCTGCCCTACCCTTTCCCTGACCACACTCTTGCTCAACAACTTGTCACAGAACATGGGTAAGATCAGACTGCCTGAATCAGAGTATTGTGAAACGGTTAGGAAGATCACTCTTCACAACCTGATTTTCAAAAAGGAGGAAGAAAGCACTTAGAAAAGAAATGGCAGACACATTTTTATTACTTTGCTCAACTTCCGCTTGTAATTTTCAAGAACAGCAGCAATGGGAAGTTATACATTCATGAATCCCTCACTGGCGAGTTAACTAGTTTGGCAGCAACCTGACATGGTGAGAAAGGACAGGCTGATGTCAAAGCAGCCTGGAACTAGAGGTTGGGTCTGTATTGACAGCAAAGTCTGTGGCTGTTGAAACTTGGTGTTTAAGATCTGCTTCTACCTATCTACCCTTCATTCATGTGCTCAGAATCGTTTGAGCAAGAATTGCCCATATTATTTTATTCAAAAGATGTTATATGTCTGCCTATCTTAAACAACTCTGGATGGCTCCCAACAACAATAAAGCCAGTAACTATAAAACAAATGAAGTAAAAACTCTAGGCTTATTCCTATCCTCAGAATGCCCTGCAGAAAACTCCAATTAACCTCTTTCCAGTCTTTCCATTCTATTCCAATGTCTCAGTAAAAAGCCAGATCTTGATAGCCTCCCAAAAGAATAAAACGGTAGGGAGGTGGAGAGGTCTACTGAATTGCTGTGGGAAGGTTTCCAAGTAGGGGCAACCACGAAAAAAGCACACTTCCAAGGTCATACTGCATGGCAGGATTTCAGGAAAGGAATCTGGGAACGTGTCTAATATATATATTCAATCTAGTAGGACGGGCAAACAGATCCTGTGCCACGATTTGCATAAACGTTTGACATCTGTTTTTATAAATGCACTAAAAATATATTATTACCGACACTTGCTAGTTTACTGTAGCCATTAGCAAAGCTCTTGTGATCTTACAATGATATATCATGATCAGTTCTTCCCTCAGAAGGAAGCTGAGTATCTGAAGAGGATTTGCCTACATTACTGGTATACTGTTGCAAACATCCGCAAATACATGTAAAACAAAATAGGTTTTGGTTTAGTTTGTGAAGGAAGAACGGCAGTGATCTCATATGGATCTGCAGCGCTGCCATTCTCACCAGGTGCTTCAAAAGCTCCTGATCCTAGTCATTGAAACAAATTTTAACAAGAAATTAGGGAACAGCCTATTTCAGTTGATAGCACCGGAAACCAAGATTTAGAAGCCTCCCATAAGATAGAGAAAAGATACAATAAAGGGCAACAAAAGTTATCAATTAATTGAAACAGCGTCTTTCAGTGAAAACATTAGAAGCCTAAAAATAGAAAATGTGATGCATTGTGGAAGGGCCAAAAGGGAAACGGATAGGACCGAATTGTCAGTGTGCTAGGTCAGTCTTAATCTTCGCTTGATGAAAAAGCTCCAGTTGGATGAATATACAGTACATGTCATCTAAGCCCATACAAGGAAAGCTTATTCCAGCTTAGCACAATATGTGAATGAGGCTCCCAAATAACAAGAATCAGATAGATGACAGCCTAATTTAAGGAGAGGGGAACAGTGGCATAAACCAGACTGTGGGTAAGGAAATGCAGCAGCAGGTTTTACAACTGAGGAGAGAAAAAGGTGTCGTGATGCATGAATGAGAAAAGTCAGGAAGGCTGGTTACAGGATAGGTTATTCTGCAGGAACGACGAGAGCATGATATGTGCTCTCTGGCCCACCTTTTGCCTTCATGGTTATAACTATATAGTGAGCTGTAGTGGCGCAGTGGTTAGAGTGCAGTACTGCATTCTACTTCTGCTAACAGGCGGCTGCCAGTAAGTTCAGCAGTTCAAGTCCCACTAGCTCAAGGCTGACAGCCTTCCATCCTTCCGAGGTCGGTCAAATGAGGACCCAGATTGTTGGGGGCAATAGGCTGATTCCTGTAAACCACTTAGAGAGGGCTATAAAGCACTGTGAAGCGGTATATAAGTCTAAAGTGCTATCGCTATTGCTATAACTGCCATTCTGAGATGCAAAATTCATGTTGCGACATGTGCTGAAGTAACCCTGGAACAGAACCCCAAAGCCTTGGGCAAGGGTGACCTTTCGGAGGGAAGATTCTTTTATATCTCTGTGTGTTTCCTCTTCGGGCTCACATTTCTTTTTTCCTTTCTGGAGGACTTGAGAGCATTAGTGAAGTTGGGGGACCCTTTCTTTGCTGGGCTCAGATTCACTGTTTCTTTTGTAGAGTCCAGATTACAAAGCAGATGTTTGCCGACCCTTAAGTATTGAAGGAAATGATAGAGGAAGAGAGATATCTGGCTCTTCCCTTGAACTGCCTCTCCCAGTCAATCAATTCTGAGTCATTAGAATTGGTACATTAAAAAAAAAACAGAAGGTTTGCAAGTGGGTGTGAAACAAACCAAAGAACAATTTAGAGTACACACACGGTCCTTCCGGAAGCCAAAGAAAAAGGTGAGGCCCTTGAATCAACAGAGCTAGACTACTAACAAAAGGCTGCATGGCCAAAAGTAACTCCACCTTCTCCTTCTGAGCCCTTAGGTGAAATGATCTCTAGCAGAGGATAGCCTTAAGAAATGCATTCACAAAACAAAGGTGTGAAACAAATAACTTTCTTCTACAATACTTTCCCAAGACAATCCCATCAAAATGTCAAATTATTCGCATATTTTTTTGGTCATTTTTAACGTGGTGGCCTCAGAATGACATAATGCTACTAATCTACATGCTGTAATGAGGCGAGCTATTAGAGTAAATATCGAAAGATCTTCATCCTGAAATGATTTCATTGTAAGAAAATTTTGATGCCATTTGTTGTAATATTGGATGAAGATCAAATCAAATCAAATCAAAATTTTATTTATACCCCGCCCTTCTCCCGAAGGACTCGGGGCGGCTTACAGGCATAAAAGCACTAACAAACAAA
>JANHFO010008478.1:24172-35548 GCA_032468095.1 Pareas carinatus | reverse complement strand
TCTCCGGGTATCTCTTCCCATCCTCCTAGAAGGTCCTGGGCAGCTTGACAGGCACACACCGAGAAAGGGGGGCATCTCTCAGAGTCCGAAGCTGCTCTGCGGTATTTCTGTAAATGGCATATCAGATTACTTCATCTTCATGTAGGAATACATGTGTTCTGTTCACATGGAAAAGGAAACCATTTCGGGACAAACATTACTTTGGGATATGACTTCAATTATTAGGTAATATGAAAATAAGGAATACAATTCAAGGATTCTTTTTTCATTTCAGCAGAATCTGTTTTAATATATAAGCACAATACAGAACAAACAACATTTGACTAAAAAGGAGACAATAATGATATTGTATCTAAAAGCACTCAAAATGAAAAAAATGCAATTGTATCAGCCAAGCATTTAAAGATAATATGGATAAACTGGTTCAGCTTCTTGCAATACTAGCATAAGGATGCTTTAGGCAGATGTCCTTTTATTCAAGCCAGGAATACAAGAAGTCCTTGAAAGAAAGGCATGAGAAAAATTGTAGACAGTGTGTTTATATGAGTAATAATAGGGATAACTATAGCAAACTATGGCTTAAGTTTGTCATATTGTCATTCTTCTCTGTCTTAAAAGTTGGTTTGACATATGATCTTTTAAAAAATTATAACATCCATTTGCAGAACTATTTAAAAGAAGCCTAGGCTTCTTTTTCATTGCCTGTCTAATTATAATTAGGTAACAGATTTAAATAAGAAATACTTATTTCTGGACTCATAGAAGTATCAATAAGTTATACATCACATTAATTACCAAGTACTTCAGACAACCACAGACAATCACATTGAGTATTAATTGGACTCACTGTCACCATCTCTATTGGAATCTCTCTCTCTCTCCACCTATTTCATTTCCAAAAAGCTTCCTATTCCACAATAATACAGAGTTTTCATAAAAAAAATTTACATTGTGCCAGTAGAAATTTTTTTTATAGGAACTTCAGAGAATGTAGAAAAGAGGATACTTTTCCTAGCCCTTGCATAATTATCTCAAGTTCTGCATCTATATCAGACAGTTCTAGTGAAGATGAAAAGGGAATTTTATTGAACCAAACCTCCCATTATGGTTTTTAAAAAAACTTCAACCTTATCCCACTTGAAACCTATAAAACAGTTATATATAATTCCTATGGGAATTTTCTCAAGGCCTTTCTCAATCTGACTTCCCAAAGAAAAACATCAATTGCAGGTTCCCTGATTTATATTCAGCAGAAGCTACCACAACATTGAATGGTGCATAATATTTATTTCATAAAATAAAGCATTTGATTCCTTATGATACTCCTCTTTTATATGTACACTTTTTACAATATTCTGTAAACAGTATTTCTCACAGTTTAATAGACACTTTGATTTGAGTTTCTCAGATTTGGTGCAAGATGGTAGTTGATTTTTGATATAGTTTGCACTCTGGTCTGCAAAGCTCTAGTGCTCACTTTAACTTCCACATTAACTGTGTCTGTTTGTGAAGGAGCCACTGCCTTCCTGTAGGGATTTCATGAGGTGTAAATGATTTAGGAACCATTATTTGTGTTGGGAGAATAAGTTTAGATGCTGAAACTCACAGTTCTCTTATGCAAATTTGTATAATTGCTTTTCATTTGTCCTTGTTGGGTTTTGTGAATATCATTTTTACATTTTTTTTTCTCAGTTTGGTGCTTGTTTGTGTTTATGGGAAGCAAACCTTGTTGATTTAGATGCATAAAGGCTGATTGTACAAGCCGCTGATATTTCAGATTCAAATTATAGCAATACATTACTTAAGTGAAGTAATAATTGTGGGCCTTGACTGTTTTGACACCGCATGCCTGCTGAGTGTGGAGTCCAATCTGCTAGTAAATAGCTGGGTGCCATCTCATTTGCTGACATTTCTCCTGCACGTGCACTGCAGTTAGCGGGACCTATTTCTTCTGCTTGAACGATGAAGTATACAACTTGTGCTAAATGCAAGACTATTTCATTGTGCAAAAAGCAAAAAAAATATAAGATCTTAGGAAATGCAGTTTATTACATTCAAACCAAATTAACTGGCTATTTATGCATGTTCTGCTGATCTGAATATTTTTTCCACTGGTTTTCGAAATAATTACTTTTCATTGAATATGTATTTACATTCCAGATTTTAGTATATCTCTTTAACGAGAAAGTAAGAAAAGAACCCAATATTTCCTAAACTGAATGTTAATTTTTCCCTTAAAGTAAATGAAAAGGTCTTTAGATGTAGAAAAGATGTCAAAATGCTAGCCCTCCTGGATAAACCAGACAGGAAACACAATTAGATTAACTTATTCTGCTTTAGTATAAGGCTATGTTAACAAATTTAAAGGTACAAACGTTCCACTACCACTTTTAACTGCCTGGTAAATTAGGGCTGGTCCTTCCTAAATTGCTTCTTCTGACTGCTAAACCCCTGGGAACTCCTCCCTGTCTTGTCTGATTATTTTCTAGGCATCAAGACTTCTCCTTTTACCTCAAGATCATTTCCACATACCATTACATAGATGCAGTTCTTTTAGACTAAATAATCTACTGTGTATACTTATTGATAAATCCATCCGCAGATAAGCTGACATTTAGTTTTGAAACCAAAATACCATGAAAAGTGCACCACGTGGATAATCCAACCATCTAAATATTTGTATATTTTTTTAAAAAAATCACAATTGGATTTCTGTAGGTGGCACATTTTTCATGGTATTTTGGTTAAAACGTTGAGAATGGGCTTATCTGTAGATGGTTTTATATGCAAGTGTATACACAGACAGACATATATGTACTTTTAAAAAGTATGACCTTATATATCTGCAAATAAGCCGATCTGCAGATAAGCCAAACCCAATTTTTAGGTGTATTTTGGCATTTGAAATTCACAGCCTATCTACAAATACATGTGGATGTGAAGGGAAGTGTGGTACAATATGTTTCATTGAAAGATCTGATCTAAGATGCTGTTTGAACCATCAGTAGCAAAACCTTTCTTTTAGCTAAAGCTATCTAGCTGCCAGAAGCTGCTTGCATCAGTATATGTGATTGATGGTATGAACTGTAGACTGAACACATTAAATAAACTACCATTTAGATCAATTTTTTCTTTATCTTCAAAACTGATTACACGCAGACCCAAAATATAAGGATGGCAATCTACCTAAGATCAATGTTTCAACTAGGTAATCTAGGACACAACAGTCTTTAATAATCTCACCAGGAAAAATGCACGTTTTCGACAATAAAGTTCCTGAAAAATGAATTCATGTTTAGGCAATAGAGCCCATGGCTTCTTGTTCCTTGAAACAAAGAACAAAATCTTTCATCTGCCCACTCCATCCAATGCTAGTTTCTAGGGTACAGACCACGTGGTTCACCATCGGCTTATTTTACACATATTTAGAATGAGTTGAACATACAACAATCTGACCTGATCTAAGCAGCTTTCTTTATACTTTGGTTGGAGCCAGTAACAAGTGCCTGTTGAGGTCAGCCCAGGAGAGTACTTAAAAATATCATTTAGAAGTATATGCCCACCGCTGTCACATATGGACACTCAGTAATATTACTTTAAGATTTAAAATACTGGTCCAAGGCTATTGATAATGGTATTTCCACATCTTCATTATTTTCATTCTCCAGTATCTCAAATGTTATTTTTTAAAAGAAATATTCTATTACAGTTTTTAAAATAGTGACAAATATAAACAAAAAATAACAAAATCCAAAGTAAAAATACACTTCAATGGAAAAATATTCAAAGTTTGTGGGTTTTTTTCAAAGAAGTGAAGCAATTACAACAAAAATGATGGGGAAAAGTATAGAAAAAAGTGTTATTTTAACAGTAAATAGTTCCAATCTTGTATATGTTTATCTAATGCAATAGTTATTATTCAAGTACATATACATTTCTTATACATTTATATACAGTATTTTTAACCTAATAAATTTTGTGAAAATGTCCCACATTCCATTATATTTGTCTAAAAAGTCTACTCCTATAGGCAATGCAGTCACATAGGTGGCAAGTGTGATCAGATTCTTAATCCATTGAATAAAAACATGTATCTTTTCAATGCTGCAGTTTTAGTCTTTTGGCTGTAGTAAGGGCACAGAAAATCTATTTACATTATTGGGTTGTCAAATTCCAAGGATTAAGTAGGTAGTCCAAAAGAATATTGTCTGAAAGTTTTAGTTTTTGTTGCACAATTTTATTTATCTAGATGTCAGGATGGTGTCACTGATGCAACAGGCATGAGTTTGGGCAGACTATGGAAGACTGTGAGGGACAGAGAGGCCTGGTGGGCTATGGTCCATAGGGTCATAAAGAGTCAGATACAACTTAGCCACCGCAAGTTTTGAAATCTTTCTAGGAATAAAATGTAATTTTTTTAAAAAAGGAGATTGATGTTTCTTGTTCAAAAGAAAGGTTGAGAGTTCTAATGATTCATCTGCATTCTTTCTTTTTTAACTTTTTCAACTCACATGCTTTGAGTTCATACTCATTATATACTGTTTCTCTCCAGTAACTAATTAATATCCTAGTTCCGATTACTGCTTTATAGCAGACATTTACACCACATTTGAATTAGTTTAAAGAATTTTATGGATCATTTACGGGGGGAAATTCTGAGTACAAAATACATCATCCATCATTAGAACTCTTATTGACAGTCACTACTCTTCTTCTGTCCTCTCTCACATGTCTCCATCATCAATTTACACTGTTCTCAAATAATTTTTAAAGGAAAAATGTACCCTGTGAGTACACATTTTTCCTAAGTTCTGTATACTTCCAAATGTTGCTTCTATAGTTACATTTGCTAGGTGATGCTTTCATCTTTTCCAAATGAAGAAATGGTTCTTACCTGAAGATCTCTAATGGGAAATTAATCATGAGCTCATCTCTCAAAATCTCAGATTCAATGCTTCCAGATTTTATCCCTGGTTCTTCCAGTTATGATTTCCTTTCCAGGTTCAAACTCTGGATCATTGTTCTATTATCATCTTGTGATTTTAACTGAACTTATTATTTTTTTAGCTTAACCTCTGACTTGGCATTTCACCTTTATTAGTCTAGTTTAAACTTTCCAGCCTTGTTGCTACAGCTGAAGGTTAGCTTCTAAGGCAGTTCTAAGGCTATTCCATTTGATAACCTAGAAATTTGAAAGCCTGGGTGAGTGGACAAGTTGTTAGAAGCTGCAATCTTTTCTTTCTTTTTAAACTCAAATAGCTTCTGCCCAATATTGGATGAATAAATGATTGCAGTTTTAACATGTACAGAAATTTTAAGGGTGTTGTGACCCTGTCACAAACATAAATGAAGAAATAAAAGATGGCAATTCAAAATTGAATGTCGACCCACAGATCTTCCACTAAGACAAAGCCAATTTGACAGCACTTCAAAATGAGGAAATTGCTAGAAAGAAGTATTTCTTTGAATTTAGATCCTTTCAATCTTGTCAGAGTGGGACCCTAGGCAACTCATAGAAGTTTGAAAAAATGATATAGGCAAATTTTGCCAAGGAGATGGTGATTTAAAATTCTTATGAGTTTTGTCAAGTTAAGCTAGAGTAGAAAGATTTGTATGTACCAGGACATGTTCCATCAAACCTGCTCCAAGGTTCCTTCTGTAGGATGTTACCCAGGCAGTGTTTAATACCATTTACATTGGTTTTTTGATGCACAAAACACACACATTTCTCCAGACATGTGGGAGCCAACTATAGTAAGAATCTATAAATATGTTTGGCCTATGATATCTTTCAAGTAAGATGTGACTGAAATAAATCAATCACTTGGGCGAACATTGCATTTTCTTTTCTTTCAAAAATGAATATTGATAAACTAGCTAGACTGCATAAGCTGCATAGCTATCGCCATTCTGACAGAGTACCATTGAGAAGGGCATGCCCAAGCTCATTTGGAGATATCCCTGATGGTAGCTGAGCAGATTCTTAACTTGGCACTCCATGCTCTGAGTACTTAGATTTTTTTTTAAAAAAAATTGCAGACATTCCTAAAATAGCTTCACTTTTGCTTCTGTTGCTACCCTGAGTCTGTAGAGCATCTAAGCAGTAATATCCAGGCCTACCAACATGAGAGTACATAACAAATTTCATCTTGAGATTTCTGATACCTAGTCTAATGACTAGATAATGTTGGATACATAGAAGTAAGTTCTTTTTAATTTAAATGTTTGTTGCTCTTCCTGAAATCCCCCTGCCCCCCAAAAAAAAACCTCCAGTAAGAGGTCCCTGATTGTTCAGGTACTTGAGTCTTAATTCAGCATAATTTCTAAAATTGCAGTATTCTCGTATTGACTCTTAGATCATCCTTTTTTCCTCTAGTAGTACATTTAAATGAGTAGCTGCCAAGTAAAGAAAATAAAGCTAGTATAAGAGATGAAGCTTTTGTTCTTTGATACAAAGCAGTCTTCTCTTTGTGCAGGTATAAAACATGTCTCTGTTGTTTTTAAAGTTAGTAATAATAGTAGTAATTACATGGTCCTTTATCAACATTTTCTTAATTGCCACATCCGTTATTTACATGTTATTACAAAAAACAGCATTTTACAAGCTGGCAGACAGCTGGGGTGATGTCACCAGCATAATTTATAAGGTGACTAATTAAAATGAATGAGCTTGCTATAATGTCTTCAGCATTTGTGTATGAATGTTATTAAAATATTCAGTTCAGCAACAATAAACTCCCTGTGCAAAAACTAGATCTATTAAATATGGTAGGCATAATTGTCCATAGTTGATTTAGAGTTAATCTGCTTCCTGCCAAAGACGAACCTGCTTAATGTCAGCACAGTTTCTGTATTCTGTGGTTTACATATTATAAAAATATAACAAGACATATCATGAACTTTTCAAAATTGCATTAGCACATGCATAAATTGACAAATTTCTCACAAGCAGATCTGTTCCAAGGGAAGAACTTTCTATCTTATTCTAAATAAAGAGTGGATTGATTTGGTTCTTAATCTCAGTGACTTTAGTCCTACAATTAATGTCGAGTTTTAATTAATAGTCATTATTTATATTATTAACCACACCATTGCATCAAGTTTGTGTAGGATAAGAAAGTAAAGTTTATGTTTATGTAATTTATGTTGTTCCAGAATCTTTACAAATTGAGTGAGGCATAGAACCTGTTAATCAAATAAATGAATAATCAACCAGCCAATATACCATAGTAAGGATTTAGCTTTCCTGCCATAACACAAAGATCCTTTGGTAACTGTTCCTGAGGGACATGTCTTTATGATGTTGCCTTCATCCCATTCATAGCCCAATATTTAAGCTGTCTAAAGCTGTTTCTGCTCCTTTATTTTCTTTGGTCAAGTTTTTACTGACCTCAGTCAATAAATTAAAAAAATATATTTAAACATTCTGTTTATAATAATTTTCTGTATCAAGGAATTCCACAGCTCTGTTACCATCAGATAGAATGAACACCTGCAAGTCTCCATCACTTTATCAAACTGACTCTTTGAATTTTACTCATTAACCAGGTACTGGAAGTTGGTACATATTGCAATATGATTGTGTTGTTGAACATTCACCTACAATAGTGTTGGAAGAAAAATCCAATTCAGTTCCAAGCTAGATGTTGAAGAAATGAAATGGAAGCAGCTGCATCAGAGGAGTTCTCCATTTTTTTATTTGCCAGAATCAAACTGTGGCAGCATGCTTCTGGGGTAGCTGACAAAATGGGGTTGGGAGTAGGTGGGTTTTTATACATTCTTTGGGGTTTGTTGAAAGGAGGTGCCTGTTCTTGTGTAAGGATGTGTTTTTTCAATATTCTAATGGCTGTTGCTAAAAATCCTATGGAGTCATGTAGGGGTCATGTCTGACTCTGCATGCAGAGGGTAAATGCAAATTATAGGTGTTTTGTTTGTGAGCACAATTGCTTATCTGGAGCTCCTGACTGTCCTTTGCCTATAAATAGAGTGGCCAGGCTTTCTGAATAGATAAAAATCTCCATACCTATTTCCAGTAGCAGGAAGACTGGCAGGCTATTTTCTGCTTTCAAAATCTTTTTTTCCTTTTCTCCTTTTGGGGAAGTATTCTGCTCTGCCTCTTTTTAATATTAGGAATAAATAATATTTTATTCTGGGAAGGGGGTGCTTCTGACAACAAGAACTAATTAAAGTATTCTAGTGATCTTTAGGGGCCACTAGATATATAGCGTGTTACAGTAGCCAAAATAAGCAGTGATTTTCCATTATGTTTTCCTCCTTCTGAAACAAAACTTACTTTACAAGCATCTAGAGTGTTTTGAGACTTGTGTGGGAATATCATATTCAGGGACAGCAATGTGCTGAGCTTTAATTGGTGAATCTAGTCTACTATGGAAATGTCTCTCTCCTATCCAATTTCTCTACATTTCAATTCCATAGTCATTCTGACTTTGGCTGCAGTTGAGCTGGATATTTTCTATTTACAATAGAATATCAAACTCCTTAGAGATTATCAGATCAGATAGTGAGAAGAGCCTCTTTGTCTGATCAAATCTTTTTTGTGGGTAACACTGGTTTCAAGAAGAAAGTAAAGGAAGCATAGTATAAATGAGGTCCCTGGTTCAGACTCCCCAGCTTTGCATTCGAATTTGCTATTTTGGTCACTGAAGCAGCCTTTGTGGGGAGGTAGGCTGACAAAAGTGTATTGATCTTCTATTTCTCTGACAAGTCCCCATCAAAAGAAGCAATCAGTCTGTCAGAAGAAGTACATAGTAAGTAATAAAAAAATAAAGCTAAACAAATAACAAGTAAAGCTTGAAACTCCAGTCTCAAACTCAGGAGAGAGAATTCATTTCCTTTGATCTTGTTGGCTGAAAGGTAAATGATGGCAGGAAACCACCAACTGTTTCTTTGAATAGTTGAATGTGTTGAATTGTATGAATACCTGCCTGGATTCATTGCTGAGACATAGGAAAATCATGCTGTGGGGACAGCACATGTCAATATACATCTCCCCTGATTCAAAGATTCAAAGATTCAAAGCACATTAATGTGGATGTGAAGAGGAGCCCAAAGGGCAATTTCGTATTGCGGTCATAGCGACTTTCAAGTTACGCCTTGCTGTTTATTAAGTCAACTTCAGAAATTGTCATCTAGACTGTAATAGGTTAACAAGATTATGCTGAGTCCAGATTATAGCCACCACTAGACCGGAGCAATCATTCTCCTGCTTCTGTCCTTTCTGGTCTATTCAGGGAATTCAATCCTCTTTGAGTGGCGTGGAGAAGTCTATCAGCACCTGCTTTTCATTTTCGAAACTGTTCTCTTCTTACTAGCCACCATTCCTTTTTTTGCTTTCCCAGTTGTTCGCCTACATAAGAAGCATGCTTAATACATGTTGGACTCAAACAGAAATGACACCTTCTAGCAGATGTAAGGGAGAAATGGAGAATGGCATTCTAGATGTGAGAATAGTTTACTGACTTAACAAGCCATTGTTGTCTCAAATGAAAGATTATTTTAAAAATGTAAAGTGGCATCCTGGGATAACATGGTTGCACAAGGCAGTGAGGAGAAACTGGTGCCAGCCTTGATGGCCATATGTTACTTCCATGATTATATAGCATATTCTACTGTATGCCAGTCACTCCAAACAGTTGCAAAAAAATGGGGTCCTTGCACTTTAGTTGGTCACTATCCTTTCCACACTACCTTGTATGTTGCTGTCTACTGTAGGAAACAAAAATGACAGAGGGAGAGGGGGAGAGGGAGAGAGAGAGAGAGAGAGGGAGGGAGGGGGAGAGATAGAGACTGCTGTGTTCTGTTGATTATTTTGTCCAGAGAAACTCTGGCAATTGCTTCTTTGGCAGGAGTCAATAAACTGGCAACAGGAAAAGCAGCAGAGGAGCAGACAACAGCAAGTATGCTAGAACCTTTCAGTCTTTTCACCTTTAAGGAAAGTCTTTAAGGAATCTTTCATGTCCTACCCAATGTACAAGAAAGAGACAGCTCTGCCACATGGACAGTTCACATTGGGAAGCTCAGCCAAGAGTGAGTTAAGCTGGAGTTCGAATCAACAATTGCTTCTTTGAAAGCTATTACAAAAGAGAGTCCCTCTAGGTATTTCTATGATATGTACTGATCTCTCTTATGTTGCCTTGGTTACTAGGTACCAGCTAATATCAAGGAAGTTTTTAATTTCAGCTGCATAGCTCAAATAAGCTTGTAGTTGTCAGCATTTACTATATGCTCTGACATTATTTTTAAACCATAATTTTTGCAAAGAGCTGTGGGTTATTCTGAGGTAGTTACTATAATGATTTCTATCATTATGGTATATGAATCACAAGTGCATTGCCCTTTTATATCATAGTCAATGAAGGGAGTCGAAAGTTTAAACCCACTGACTGAAGTCACTGTCACCACCAGGCCTGGGAGGTTAGACTTTAATAAATGCCTCTTGTTCACTTTCTCTAAATATACACTGCTGCAGTGTGATCATTTTTAGTAGTACAAAAGCACCAAACTAATTAGCAACATCATAGATGCAAATGATGCCGTTCATTTTAAAGAACTTTGCATAATACCCCTGTGATTAGTAAGGCAATTACAATATGAATTGCATGTCATTATTAATCATTTTAATAACTTGGGTATACTAAATTTAGATCATTTCAAAACCCTAAATCAAGATATTCTCTGCCATTATGGTCATCACACAACTCAGATTTCCCTTTTTTTCTCCTCAATCTTATGATATTATTATTGTTCATCACACAATCTGCCAGATGTTCAGACTGGATTTGGCATTCTTATCTACCTATCGATTCCTTACCAAGAACCTGGGATAGGCAGATGTGGATGTTTGATAGTGTTACAGATTTCATCACAAAATGGAAGCTGTTCTCAGTAAAGGTGCTTTTGCAATTGACTGATGGTGAATTTGTCAATGCCAATGGTGTTCAAGTGGTGCTCCAGTTGTTTCAGGATTGCACCCAAGTTGCCTATTATTATTGGGACTACCCTTACTCGCTTTTTCCAGAGTCGTTCTATTTTTATTTGTAGGTCTTTGAATTTTGCGATCTTCTCCAGTTCTTTCTCTTCTATTCTGCTGTTTCCAGGTACTGCAACATCCACTATCCAGACATTTTTTCTTTCTTATCGACAAATGTTAAGTCCAGGGTGTTATGTGGTAAGGTGCCTGTCTGTTTGGATTCTAAAATTCCAGAGCAGTTTAATTTCTTCATTTTCTATGACTTTGCCTATTTTATGATCCCATCAGTTCTTGCCTGCAGGCAAATGGTATTTCTTGCAGATCTTCCAATGCACCATTGTTGCTACTTTGTCATGCCGCTGCTTGTAGTCAGTCTGTGCGATCTT
>JANHFO010008478.1:0-12717 GCA_032468095.1 Pareas carinatus | reverse complement strand
ACCGACCTCGGAAGGATGGAAGGCTGAGTCAACCTTGAGCTGGTGGGACTCGAACTGCTGAACTTACTGGCAGCCGATTGTTAACAGAAGTAGAATGCAGTACTGCACTCCAATCACTGCGCCACTACAGCTTCACGATCTACTCCATTCAGACCATTTTGAAGTCAACTATGTAATATCAATTCATTCAGTATTCACTGGAACTAACATGAGAGTATAAAAAACAAAACAAAAAATCCATCCAAATTTACAGCAGATCCTAGAACCACAGAAATTCCAACTCCACAGAATGCTGGAAATGATTCTGAAATGGTACAATTTTTTCATACAAGTTCCTTGTAAATGTATTAAGATGCATAAGTTTCAAGTAAATTTTGAGTTTCTGCAACTGCCCATGCTTGGAATCAGCAGGAGAGAGAGGCATGATTTACATGTCTAAATAGACATGGGGAAAAAACATTCTGAACACCTGCATGCATCTAGGAGTACAAGTGACTTTACAATGGCAGTCTTTTTGTATGGTGTAATGTTTCAAAGTTGAATATTTAGATTTAGAATTAATAAATTCTAGCCAAGTTTACCAATTTTGTCTAAAAATAACTGCAAATGTCATTTAATTTTTGTGAACAGACTCAGAAAAAAGGGTTGATGAGGGACTGAGGAGAGTGTGTTTAGGGCAGGGAAATGATAATTCAGTTTATATTCATGTAATGCCTTTTTCTAAGGACATAACAGCTATTTATGAGTCCTGATGGCACAGTGATTAGAATGCAGTATATTGCAGGCTAACTCTGCCAATGGCCAGCAGTTAGATTCTGACTGGCTCAAGGTTGACTCAGCTTTCCATCCTTCCGAGGTCAGTAAAACAAGGACCCAGATTGTTGGGGGCGATACACTGACTCTGTATATTACTTAGAGAGGGCTGCAAAGCACTGTGAAGTGGTACATAAGTCTAAGTGCTATTGCTATTTCACAGTGGCTGGGGAATTTCTGTTGTCTGAGCAATCCCTATCCAAACTCTATTTTACATGATATATATTGTCTCCTTTCTTCCAGAATTAGGACTATGGCATGGAATTGTCGAAAATGTCATACCCCATACCTGCAATGGATATTGAGAAAGCTCTCAGGTGTTCCACCTGAAAAGTTTCGCACAAATATTAGGCGCATGTTCCTTAATCCAAACTGGACCCAGTCATGGAAGGTCAGAAGAGACCTTTCATTGTGGTCCTGATTGAGAATCAACTCACATCTGTACTTACAAATGGAATGCATGTGAGAGGGATTTCTTTCATATAAATTGAAGGGGAGTGAACTTGTGGGTTTGCATATATTTGTGTGCTAGTCTGAAGTATGGCCGGGTAGATGGATATTCTCTAGGTGTTTGAAACTCCTAATATGTTAACCTGAAAGGAATGCAAATTTCAGAAATAGGATGGAGAAGATTTTCAGTCTCTGATTTATGGAGTAGAAGAGAAATTTCCCCAGATTTATAAAGTTTAGAGTGAGATTTTAGTAGTGCATTGTGGGGATTATGGGAGGCACAGAGACCCATCGCAAAGGTGTTCTTTGTTCTTTACAGAAGAATGAAGAATGGTCAAAGGAAGAATGTACAGTACAGTTTCTCTGCTGTGCTGGCTAACAATTAAGTTGTGCACAGAAGTAGCAACTGAAATGGAGCTGAGCATGGAGAATCAAGGAGCTTTCTGGCCAAAATAGTATTTTTGACAGAAGTCTGAAGTTGCTCAAGATTTCACTCTATGGTTTAATAGTTAACCTGGCAGAGAAATGGCACAAGACATGTATTTTGCATACTTTTGGTTAACTACAGCAACCCAAGTAAAGGACAAAGCCACAAGTTTGCTAGTTAATTTGCCAGAAACCTGGGTTCCATTTCTGTCTTTAACCACAGACTTCCCACGTGGATTTAGCCAAGTTACTTGGTTTTTACTTTGGCTGATGTCCAAAGTTTGTCAATGTTAAGAAGAGAAGTCTTAGGCTGGGAAGAATCTTCTCTTCTTTCCCCTCTTCCTCCCCAATATTCTGTGAAACCCAATTTAGTCTAAGGGTTTGGGAGGTATCCCAAATGTGGTAGAGATAAACCATCTGGAGCACTTTTGATGCAACCAAGCAGAACAAAAGCAAACAATGGAGCTGGCAGGCAAATTTCTGAATGTAGGAGGGAAAATGTATATATAAACTAGGGTTAAGAGGTTAACTCTTTCACATCGATGAATGTTACCAATCTCATGTTAACTCTGAGTATGAAACATGAGTTGATGATTCTGAATGTTACACTTAACAACAGAAAAAGCATCATCGAGTCTGAAAAAACAATCAGCTACTCGATTGCTGGAAGTCACCACTCGTCATAACCTCAATAAGATGGTTGTTTATTTTTTCTAACTTTATTTATTTAAAACTTTTATATAGCCACCGATCTTTAACAAAGCTGGCAGCTTGCAATCTCAAAACAAATCAATATCTATGTATAATATATATTTTAAAATATCAATAAAACCAAAAGATCCGGTGTCATAGCTGAACTTTCCCATGTGGCCTACAGCGAGCGAATCCCACAAATCTCACCCTAAACCAGAGTTTGGGGGGAAAGCCAGGTCTTGAGTGCTTTTCAGAAGATTAAGAGGATTGTGAGGGGCTATGAAACCTCATGGGGACGGGGTGTTCATAGAGCAGGGGCTGCCACAGAAAAGGCACTTTTCCTCCATCTCAAAGGATGGCAATACTACAAGGAAGGATGTACGAGTGCACTCATCCTATCCAACCTGCCACCTGTTGATGTGCAATATGTAGCTCTCTATACCAGGGGTGTCAAACTCAATTTCATTGCTGGCCACTTGAACTGCTGCCGCAGCTGCCACAAACTTTCCTCCTCACCTCCCCACTGCACCCATCGGCAACTCCAGTGGCCACTAGTGCCCCCACAGGGTCCCCAGGGATCCCCATGGTCCCACATAAACAACACAGGCCCAATGGCCCACACATGGTCTGCAACGGGCCTTCCGGTGGACCTTCCAGCAGGCTCCACCTGCCTCAGCAGCCCGCCGAGGGGCTCCCTGGCTAGGGTGGTTTGGAGCCAAGGCAGTGCGGCCTGGTCCCTTGCCGTCTCCAGGGCAGCAACTTTCCATTCAGTACACAAGGGTCTCAACGTCTTATTCTAGATCGGATGTGTCCAGCCCATGGGCCATAGGCGGCCCTGGACAACTAATAATGTGGCCCCACAAGATCTTACACTTATGTGATTTTTTTACCTTGTTCTTTATATACATTTTAGCATATGCTTTATATGTGGCCCAAGACAATTCTTGCTCACTCAATGCAGCTCAAGCAAGTCAATATGTTGGGCATCTATGTTCTAGATACTCAGTCAGCAGAAGACTTTCCAGTAGAAAGTCATAATGATCAACAACCTCGTTCTCCAAATAAGTAAAAGAATCAGATCTAACCCTGGAGGTGAATTTCTATAGGGGATGTATTTTGCATTGTATACATTACTTCCATGGAGGGCAGAAATAGCTATTTTATATGACAAGCATTTGTGCGAGAGGTATTTCCTCCTTTTTAAATAAAGATTCTGATGGTGAATTCCTACAACTAGCAACTAAAAATATGGGGAGGAACGTTAAATTGTTACATGATTTTTTAAGACACAAAGTTCAAATAAAAGACTGATGTGGCAGGATGCATAAGCAAAATCAAAGTTGGATATATTGCTCTCCAAGAGTCTTTATATCGAAGCCAAAAATGCCTATAAGAGTTAGAAATATTTTTTTCTAGGCAAAACTCCAAGAATACCTTTTTGCCAAAGATATTTTGTGGATAATACTATATGTTTCCATGTATAGTTAAAAGTACTTTAAAGGTGGTGGTGGGGAAACCTATGTAGATAGTTACTCATACAGTTGAAACTTTGTATTTCTCTATAGACTGATCTATATAAGTAGAATATTAGAGATTCAGTCATGTTAAAAAAAAAAGGATTATAGCCTCACTGAATTACAAGCACAAATTGGAATCTGTCAGTTCCAGTGGAACATTAAAATAGACAGAATTAATGCCATCGTTAATTAGAACAGATGTAAAATTTGCTTCACGGATGGTGTCTGCTTACCTGACCCAGCCCTACTGCATTCAGTATGATGTAGACAGGTGTAAACAAACATGATAGCATGAGGAAGAGATAGTGTGTCTATGGAGATTCTCAATCATCCAGGTCATGGTTGTCCCAAAGGTGCTTTTTCAAAAGGAAACTGAGCTTTCTTGCTTTTCCTCAAAGACTTTTCGCTTCTCTGCTTTTTCAAGAGGAGACTGGATGTACTTTGCTTTTCCTTGAAGATGTTTTGCTTCTCGTCCAAGAAGTTTCTTCGGTTCTGCTTCTTGGATGAGAAGATACATGTCTTCAAGGAAGAACAAAGAAAGTCCAGTTGTCTCTTGAAAAAAGTACCTTTGGGACAAAGAGAAAGTATATTTCAGTTATAAGAGTTGAATAGACCCCACCACAAACTTCATATATACCTGCCAATTCCCAGGGCTCTATCATGTGTTAAAACTTTGGACATGATTCTTAATTCCAATAACTGAGCGAGAAAACAGTCTTACCTCTTGGTACCAAGGACTGGAAGGAATGGCTACTTAGTTTTGCTATGTGCTCTAATCCTCTTATTCACTTTTTTCCCATCTGCGAATGACTGGCATTCAGCAAAAAAAAATGATAATAACATTCCCATCTTCATTTCATCCCCATCTCCAAGAATATCCTGAAACAAATTCTCCATCTATTTTTCTTCTAGGCAGGGAAGACATCTGAACAATATACTTTTCAGTAGGAAGAATCATTGGGAAACACTTCAATATATTTGTCCACCTAAAGGCTTTCAGATTTCATCCCTTTTCCTTTTACATTCCAAAAGAAATTTTCCTCCACCCCTTTGAAAATACAAATCATTCTATCCTACCCCCTCCCCCTCAAAAAAAATCTGGCATATAAATGTTAATAATATAATGGTCTTTGCCTAAGAAAGCACTGTACATCATTAAATCAAGGGGAGTTACAGCTGTATGATTTGTTATGGGCATTCACTCCTGGAATCAATTATCTATATATTTTGGAGAAGCACAAAATTTACAGACTTTTCAAACAAGGCATGATGGTGCGTTGAAGGAAAACACAGATGTTTCAGAGTGATGCAGGCACAAGAAAGAGATCAATGGAAGTCTAAGAAGGGGAATTATTAAAGGAAATAATAATTCCAGATTGATGTGTCATATTATACAGATCATGACACTCATGGGGGTTATAATTCAATTATTTGTCAAAAGAAATTTTTACCTTTTTCAGAGGTATGTATTTATCAGTGCAATTTCAGTAGAAAGAGGTAGAGTGGAAAGTAGGAGCACTGGGAGCTTCCTTTAAAAGGAAAAGCATTGTCTTTGATCGTGCTTGAGTCTTATTAGGCTGCACTCTCACTTCCAAACCAATTTAAAGTATATAATGCATTGAAAAAGTTAAGATTCATCCTGTTTTGAATGGAACAGAATTCTGTTTTGAAACAACCAAGTTTGCAGTACTGAGGATTAGGTCCAACGCTACCTCTGCAAACTCACTCTGTGATTCAAAGGGCTTTCTTTCAACTGAGCTTGACTGTTTTTTTTAAAGCCTCACTTAAGGTTATAAACCTAGAGAAAATCTTGTCTTCCACCAATGCCTCTTTAGGGATATCTGCAGTGGAGCTATTTCATTGGCTACTAAGCGAACCAGGTGTTAAGATCTCAACTTACCAGACTTCTGGGAGCTGCAAGATTGAGGTTTCCTCCGGTCTGCGTGGGTTGAGCTGCAATGAAAAAAGAGAGGTTTGTTGTGATTGGTTGAGATGCACGGAAAACATAGAGTTAAAAAGGCAGCAGCCAGTAGTTTGTAGTGTGTTTTAACAATTAATAAAGTGCGGTTAGGTTTTGAGCTCTTCAGTGTCGTATCTCGTTATTGTGACCACATGTTATACCTGGGATAGAATGAATAGAGGAACATGGACAGCTGATTGAGCAAAAGATTAACTACACTACGGAGAGCAGCGAAGACTGACTCCGAAATCAGAAAATGGCATCAAATTTAACATTAGTGCCATTCGATGCGACCAAAGAAAATTGGGGTGCATTTATGGTCTGGTTTGAATTTTTTATTGATGGCCAAGACTTATTGAACATATCCGAGAAGAAGAAAAAGGGTCTCTTCTTAAGTAACTGTGGTCATGAAGTTTTTGACATGGCACAGACCGTTGTGGAACCAGCCACGCTGCAGGATCTATCCTGATAAGCTCCATGAGCATTACTCTCCAACTCCCTCCAAATATATGTGTCGGAACGAATTCTGGCACAGGATGCAGAGGGGAGGCGAGACATTTAGTTAGTACCTCGCAGCGTTGAGAAAAGCCGCAACACTGTGCTAATTCAAGAAGTTAGATGAAGCACTGCTGGAGCAGATAATTTTTGGAGTAAAAGACATAAAGCTCCAGAGAAGACTACTCACCAACAAAAAGCTCACTTTCAAAATAGCCATGGAGAAAGCTATTGCTACAGTGTCCTCGACTACAGCATCCATCTCTCTACAGAGAATTGCGGAAGCCCCAGCCTCAGTAAAGACCAGTGCCACAGTCCATCAATCAGAAATTGCCACCTCGGATGAGGAAGGCAGTGATTTGATGGAGAAGGAAGAGTATTCCAGGTGGCAATGAAACATGGGAACCCTGCCCATCCCTGTGGAAGCTGTGGCGGGAACCACCCCAGACCGGCATGTTGTTTCAAGGAAACCTCCTGCCATTGGTGTGGCAAGAAAGGATATCTGGCCAGAATATGCAGAGTGATATTCCCATTGAACGCAGCCCAACAACAAAAACAACAGCAAGAATATGACGGTCCAAAACATTTCTGGCTAAGCAGTCTAGAGGCAAGCAGCAAACTGGAGGGCACCGATCAACCCACAGTGACCAAGAGATGTTTAAAATACAAACCGGCACGACCAGAAGGCAGCACAAAGAAAAGATCCAAGCAGAAATAAATATTTGGGGGTCCAATTGTAAGATGGTCTCTGGGTCTATGAAAATGATAATCTCCTGGTCTCGGATCAAGCAACTTTGCCCTTCCTTCAACAAATCCTACTTGATATACCAAGCTACCAATCTGAAGGACTACCAGGGAAACAAAATCCCCGTGTTAGGGGAAGCCAAGGTTCCTGTGGAATCTAAGGGATTCAAAGGAAACCTGAAAGTAACTGTTGTGGGTGTGGGGCAGCGAGCCATGTTATTAGGACTGGACTGGTTTGGGCCATTAGGATTATAAGTAACCGGAGTAAACCGCATCACAAGACAATGGAGCAATGATCTAATAGAAGAATTCAAGGACATTTTTGATACATCACTAGGCAAGTACTGGGGCACCCAATATCAATTTGGACCATAAAATAGCTCCCATTAGATTAAAGGTCAGGCTGGTTCTATTTGCCCTTAGACCTAAACTGGACAAAGAATTGGACAAGCTGATCAAACAGGGTGTGTTAGTCCCTACTGATCATGCTAAATGGAAAACCCCCATCAACACACCATTAAATGAAGATGGTTCTGCACGCATTTGTGCTAATTACAAATGAACCTTGAACAACGTGCTTACCCAGTCCGTATCATACAATGCTTGCTTCATTCCTTAGAACCTGGACGCATATTTGCAAAATTAGATCTTGCTCAAACCTATCAGCAGTTGCAGGTAGATGGCGCTGCTGCAGAGGTACAGACCATGATGCATAGGTGAGCTTTTAAGTGCACTAGGCTCCAATTTGGAATCAGCATTGCCCCAGGAAATTTTCAAAGCGTCATTGAGCGATTATTATATAAAATTCCTGGGGTAATACCATACTTTAATGACGTTTTAGTCACAGCATCAAACAGAGAGGAATTGGATTTGAGGCTAAGGGCTGTACTAAGTAAATTCAGGGAAGCTGGCCTTAAATTGAAAAGTAATTAATGTCATATTGAGGTGTCTGAGGTTGACTTCCTGTGATACAGAATAGATGGGTCTGGAATCCACCCTATTCAAGAAAAAGTTCGAACCCAAGGAACAAAGCAGAACTGCAATCTTCCCTGGGGTTATAGAACTTTTACAGTGCTTTCCTGAGGCAAAAAGCAATTGTTGCAGAGCCTATACACAGGCTGCTTACAAAACACTCTACTTGGAAATGGGGACCGGGGAAGGAGGAGGCTTTTAAAAATGTTAAACTACTATTGACAGCTTGTTAGTGAGGTATGCCTCCACCCTCCCTTTGATTCTAACTTGCGATGCCTCCCCTGTGGGGGTAGGGGCAGTGTTAAGTCACAAGTTGCTTTCAGGCAGAGAAGCCCTGATAGCATTCTACTCACGTACTCTCTCCACCCCTGAGAAGAACTATGGTCAGGTGGATAAAGAGGCCATGGCCAAAGTGGTATAGGTAGACTAAATAGAGAATGAGGAGACACAAATAGTTAGTAAAGAGTATTTATTAATCTATGCAATCAGAGTAGCATCCTGGTATTCTTTTAGTATAAGGAATGTAACGTATACTAACTTCAGGAGCATGGTGAACAATCAGAATTATGAGCATTGCAATCCCAAAAAACCATAAAGCATTTATTATCTACTAGCTGTTGGTACCCGTGTTCTGCTACAGGTTTGGTATAATTAGCTGCACACATGCCATGGAGGAGGAGAGGCCTCGGAAAGGACAGGCCTCTGAAAGCACTTTGAAGGCCTCGTCCGGCCCCACCCGCACTGTTTTTGCAGAGAAGGAGAGGCCTCAGCAGGCCTCTCAGCTGTTTTGAGGTCTTATCTGTCCTCCCTCGCCCGCACCTCTGCTGTTTTTTTGCACTCACCTGCATTGCTGCCATAGGTACTGGTTCAATCACAGCCTCCAAACAGTTTTCTGGTGTGGAGAAGCAGTTGTTTGTAGTCACCTGCCCTGCTGCTCCTCACCCCTCCATTTGTACTGTTCAATGAAAAATTCAAAACCAAACAGGGAAGACCTCCAATCAGCAGAGGTTACAAAAGCTCTCCAATCAGGAGAGGCTGCAAAAGCTTTCCAATCAGGAGAAAGAAAATAAACCATATTTTGTCCAATCACAACCTCTGGAATTAAAAAATTGAAATAACTCACGTAAAAATTAATATTTTGAAAAATCCTTTCTTGGTGAGCACCTAGATGTCAAGATGAACAGATCTACCAAATTTCAGGTTTGTAGCTTTAATAGTTTGAGAGATCTGAGGATGAGTCAGTCAGTGAGTGAATGGTATTTTGTGTTTATATATATAGATTTGTGGTATGGATTCTAACACTGGACTCCAAGATAAGCAAACTTCACTGATATATTCAGAATACAGTATTATGCTCTTGTTATCTTCATGCACATAAACATGCTTCTTATTAATAATATTCATGGTCACTGTATTTATGACCTTCAAGAATGTTCACATGTTCACCCACACAAATGCAATAGCTATTTGCAAAGAGGTGTATAAGATACTATTAGGGAACTGAAAGCTTCCATTATGGACTACTGACAAAACTACTTTTACCCTTCTATATTTTCCCCAGAAATAAGAGAGATATGGCTAGTTACTTCTGTGAACAAGTAAGTGGCCTTTTCACAAACCTGATTCAATAAAGCTGCTGTATTTTCAAAGGGACATCATGCAAAGCCTGGCACAGTTCATTAAACTCTGCTGTTTTGTGTGGGCTTCAATGATGCGAAAGAAATAGTGCCTAGAGGATTAAGATTATAAAATTCTGAGAACATATGGATTTTGGGACGGCATTCTACATAATCCTCCTGCTGAAAGGAAGCATTCTAGCAGTTGCATATAATCTGCTGTTACTCTAGCCATTGTCAATGAATTGTATTTTAGCAGACTACTGTGTAGCAAGATTAATGCTAATAGTAAATGTTCCTTTTCTTTCTCTTATTGTTGTTCAATTGCATTATACTTAAATAATAATCAATATTATTTCATGCAACATTGCATCAAACCATTTCTTTCCATTGTGTTTGTCTTACTTCAATTTATGAAAATAGTTTTGTAAAATTTCAGTTTGTTGGAATGCTTTTTCATGTGATACAGTCTGATGAATTAATGTTTCCAGGAGGAGTATTGAAAAAAAATCTTACTTCTGCTAAGAAGGTTCTGCTCAGAGAGGGAAGCACAACTGCTATTAACTGATTGCTTGTTCCTCTGTCACGTAAAATACTATCTATAATCCCACTTCCTTATTTTTCTTCTATTTTCTTCCTTTCTTATTCTCCTGACTGGAAACAGAACATTCAATATTCAGTAATTACATACTCTAGATGCACAAAACAACAATATAAAAATGACAGCTAAATTATTCTAAACTGTTTTCCTTCAGAAATATTTGTTATGTTTTAAACATACTGAGTTTTATTACACTTCTTTTTAATTGTATTTACTACTGAAAAAAGTCCACAATTGCTAAAAGAAAATAAAAGGGAAGACACTATAGCTATGCTGCCTTCCAACATTTGCTCACATATCGAATCCAGCTCTCTGGTTCTGCCAATGTGATATCTAGATCCAATCAAATTTGAGGGTTTTTATCAATAAAATAACTTCCAAGGCTATCCAATAGCCCAAGAAGGGAACAACTGTCCCATCCTGCTCTAGCATAGTGAAGGTCAATCTAATCAAGCTGTTGGAGAACAAAGGGCTGGGACATATTGATATTTGGATGTTCTTATCAGCAAAGTAAACATGCGTAAAATCCCCAATTTATTCATATTCATTCTATGATCACTCTTCAGATACACTGTACAGTTGAATTGAATGAGAGCTGTCAATATGCCTTCAACCGCACTCATGTGACATCTTTCTACCACATTCGTTTTGCAGTTTGTATGCAGCTTTGTTTCTATGCAAGAAACCATGAGTGGAGGATAGGGATTTTTAATGTCTGAAAAGTGCTTGGATGATAAATCATTGGGCTTAAATAATATAGATGTATAGATGATGTTTCAAGTCTGATATGTATTTTTTTATTTCTAATGAAATAATGAGATATACTGTGAAATGAAATGAAATCTACTGTGAAATAGCACTGTATAATAATTTTGTTAGTGAAATTGCTTAATTGAACTAATTATTTAATTGGTTGAATTGTTTAATTCATATCATTCTTATAAATGATGGCAAAATTGCAGGTATGTAGATTTACAAGATCATAAAATATTTGGTAATGTAAGAAAATAAAGAGATAAATGCAACAATTGACATTTTCTAGTAAGGTTGCAGTATCATTTTTGCTGCCTTATTTGTCTCGACTCATATTAATGCAAATACTTTTTGTTAGTAACTTGCTTTCTTATCTAACATACGTAAGCAGTCAAACATAGTTTGCAGTGCTTTTCTCAGTTGTGTTATGCTACTGGCAACATATACACTCACTTTCATCTCAAAGTATTTGAGCACATGGTTTCAGCTAATTCTGGTTCTGTTATGGGGACAGGACCTTTTAAAATTATGAACATGAACAACCATCCTGGTAATGTTAGATATATGAAGCTAAGGTAGGGAAGACTGGTCTATTTTACAATATTTCACATTCACATCAAAGCAGATTGAAATGAATAAAGATAGTGTTTTTGTGCAGCTTATAGCATTTCTCATTATCTTTGTGTTTTTTAAGTAGAATTTCCAACAGAGAGAAGCAGTTGAGAAAAACATTTCGCTACAGTTAGTTAATTCTTCCCTACATGTGTTATATTCAGTATATCAATTTTAAAGGCAAATGAGGCATTTCTTTTGTATTCCCAGCAAACACTAGCTGTGCCAATTTAGATTGTGCTCCTCTCAATGAAAATATTATTTTCTAATCTTGATTATATATTAAATTGTTTTTAAAAGTTAGAAAATAGGCCAATATTAAGAAACAAAGAGGCATAAGAGAGTCGAATTTGTCTGGTACAACTCCAAGACCAAATTCAAGTGATGTTTTCCTTTCTCCCTCCCCTGTTCCTTTTTGAATGAAGCAATTAATGTACAAACATCTACAATATGTGCAGAATGGCCCTGAAGGTGTGTTTTCTTTTCAATAAAAGGACATTAAGATCATGGAGAAGGATGCTATTCACTTTGAGATAATACAGTACATAGTGAACTTTAGACCAAGCTATGAAGTAGAAATACAACTCACAATCACAGCATAAATATTTACATGCAATTTTCGAAAGTCCCAGCTTAAGAGACAGAGTGATATCCTACATTTTCAAATGAGCATGATGACTATGTTGTGGCTTAACTCAACTTCATGGGCGACAATTGATACACTCTCATGACTCTGTTGCTGGACAGTTTAAGTATGACTTTGTTTTGTTCCTTAGGCTTCCTTTCATCATTGCTTAGTCCTCTTTCCTCCAAAGCTATCATTAACTTGGCATCAAGTGTTCTTAATTTTTGTATTCTGTTTGTTTTTAACGTGGCTGTACACCACCCTGAGTCCATTTAATGGAGAAGGGTGGTATAGAAATTAAATTATTATGGTTCATCGCAGTCTACCAGATTTTAAGACTGGATTTGGCATTTTTGTCTACCGATCGGGTCCTTACCAAGGACCTGGGATAGGCAGATGTGGATGTTGGTGGTGTTACAGATACCGTCGCAGAATGGAAG
>JANHFO010008477.1:47314-58887 GCA_032468095.1 Pareas carinatus | reverse complement strand
GGCCTGGAGATCAGCCCGTGGGGTGCCTGGAGGCCTATAATTTGGGCCATGGGCTGATTTCCCGGCCTCCGGGTGCCCCACAGATCGATCTCTGCCCCCCCCGTGGGCCGAATTATAGGCCTCAGGGCACCCAGCGAATGCCCAGAGTTTGTGGGGCGCCCGGAAGCTATAATTCGGCCCGCGGATGCCCAGAGATTGATCCGCGGGACGCCCAGAGGCCTGGAGATTGGCCCACGCAGCCAATCTCCTGGCCCCCGGGCCCACAGATTGACCCACGCAGCAGGGGCTCCCAGAGCTCTGCTGAGCCAAGTGAGAAAGTGAGGAGGAGGGAGTGGAGCGCCGGAGCTATATGTCTGTGTGTGTCTGTCTATCTCCCTCTGTCTCATTCTCTCTCTGTGTGTCTGTGTCTGTCTGTCTGTCTCTCTGTCTGTCTCTGTCTCATTCTGTCTCTCTGTCTTTGTCTCTCATTCTTTATTTCTTTCTCTCACTCTGTCTCACATACCTCTTTCTCTCATTCTCTTTTTCTTTCTATCATTCTCTCTCTCTCTCTCAATCTCTGTTTGTTAGAATTTTTGTTAAATAAGCTTTTAAAATTTTGTTATATTACATAGGTGCCTTTTATATTAATAAAATGAAAGTTCTCCGATCATTAGTTTACAAATGTACCTTTTATTTAAAAAAAAAATCATATTGGTGGGCCTCAGGATTTCAAATTGTGTATTTGGTGGTCCCCAAGGTCAAAAAGGTTGGCGAACAAAGCTCTAGTAAACTTTTTTCTACTAACTACAGTTTATATTAAAAAAATAGATTATACTCAGTATGTACTACCTAACTTCCTGGGGACAGCTCTGTTATATTCTATTTATAGATTCCTCCTAGCCACAGTAGGAAAACAGAACGTTGGATTTGCCATAACATATTTTAATAGTCTGGACAACTTCCCTTTAAAAAAAGATGAAGTTCTTTTTTTTAAATGATGGATCCTTGATGAATGTTCATTGATGAATGAATCAACCATCAATTATCAATGATGAATGTTTTTTATGACATGCTGAATATATTCTATGATTATGATAATAATTTATCACTTATAGCCTATATGTACATTGAGAGCATATGCATGGGAGACA
The DNA here is from genome assembly GCA_032468095.1 of Pareas carinatus. NCBI lineage: Eukaryota > Metazoa > Chordata > Lepidosauria > Squamata > Pareidae > Pareas > Pareas carinatus. The sequence goes on along the minus strand of JANHFO010008477.1, from coordinate 57,757 downwards.
AATTCCTTGTGTGAGTCCAATCACACTTGACCAATAAAGTATTCTATTCTATTCTACTCTGCCCTGCCCTGCCCTGCCCTGCCCTGCCCTACCCAACCCTACCCTACTCTACTCTTTATAATACTGCTTTTCAGGCTCTCTGCAGCCATACAGAAGTTAAAAATTATTGATCCTAGCTATCAAAACCGTATAAACAATCTCAGTCCTGGATAAAGGTCAATTGCTGTGAGGTATTGTGCGAGCACACTTGTGTGCACGCACACACACACGCACTGGGGGGAGGAGAGAAAGAGAGATTACTTAACCATTCATTTAGTGAAATTGAAGTTACAATGACATCTAAAATGGTGATTTACAACCAGGCCTCACATTTTTGGCACAGCATTCCCATGGGCACATGATCAAAATTCAGGTGCTTGAATATTGATCACATGAATCTAATTCTGGGGGCACATGATCACCATTTGCAGGTTTTTTTAGTCAATATCAATATCAATAGGGAAAGTGGAATTCTTTTAAATGAAAATGAAATTCAGCTAAAATTAATTGGAGGCCTTATTAATGAGATAAGTAATCTCAGAGATAATATATGTCCATATCTGCTAATGATGGCTACTTTTACATCCAACCTATGCCTATGACATATCTATAGTTGATGGGATGTTTGAATTATTTTTCATGACTGGAAATTGCACATTTTCTTACTACCTTTCCTAATATTTGTTGATAATAAGCTTAATGACATCCTTTTCTAATAGCAAGAGTTAAATGATTCACTTGTTGATAGTATTTGAAGTTACAAATAGCAGTTAGTATAGTGTCTTGAATCCAGTATCATTAGAATGGAGTAAATGTTTCATTCATTTTTTCATTTTATTACATTTATATACCGCCCTTCTCCTGACGGACTCAGGGCAGCTTACAGCCAGCTAAAATACAAACAAGACATCACATACAAAACAAATTGCAACACAAGTTAAGCATATTAAACAAATTGCAACACAAGATAAACATATTAAACATATTAAAACAATTATAACAATATGGGGCTGTAAAATTTAAAAAGCCAATATAAAACCAATTTAAAAACCTAATAAAAATAATGTACTGTAATAAAAGGGTAGGGGCTAGCATAGCCCGGCTTGCATAAAATGATATGTTTTCAGGGCACGACGGAACGCATAGAGGTCAGATATAGTGCGTATCTCAGGGGGGAGGTCATTCCAGAGAGTGGGCGCCGCCACAGAGAAAGCTCTCCCCCTGGGGGTCGACAGCCGACATTGCCTGGCTGATGGCACCCCGAGGAAGCCCTCTCTGTGGGAGCGAACTGGCCGGTGGGAGGTATTTGCTGGTAGAAGGCATTCCTGTAGGTACCTGAGTGGAATAACTTTCCTCCAGAAGTTGTGAATGCTCCAAGACTGGAAGTTTTAAAGAAGAGATTGGACGACCATTTGTCTGAAATGGTATAAGGCAGTGGCCCCCAACATTTTGGACACCAGGGACCAGTTCCATGAAAAAAAGGTTTTTCCACTGATTACAGGGAACGTGATTTTGTGTGCTGCCTTCCATTTTGTGAATGGGGCTTGGTTTGTTTCCACAAACCTGTTGCTGACATGCTGTGGCCCGGTGCCAGTCCACAGACCGGGGATTGGGGACCCCTGGTATAGGGTTTCCTGCCAGAGCAGGGGGTTGGAAGACCCCCAAGATCCCTTCCAACTTAGTTATTCTCTTATCATTCGAAAGTGAAGGGACGGGGCGATGTGGGATGGGTGGGGTGGGTGGAGGAGATGGCCTTGCTGCTTGGTTTGAATGGTGCGGGCCAGGCAGAGGTTGTGGTGCACACTGAAAGCCTAGAGGTAGATAAATATCACCACCCTCGCTTGGAAGGCAAATTTTGCTTTCTGGGAACCTAAGGAAGTTCAGATAGGAAAAATGCTATTTCTCCTATTTGTTGGCAGAACTCAAGGTGGAGTCATTGGGGGTGGGGAAGATAGGCTTTAATCTAAATGGTGGTGCAAGCAGGTGGTTTGGACCATGAGAGGCTTGGGACCCCTTTTGGACAAGCTGGATCCCGTCCTAAAGACCCCATACTTGAATGAAAATGATGCCCAGCCGATCTTTGGACCATTAATTTTGGAATGGATCCTAGACTGGGCAGCTTCCATCCCTCTGGCTAGTGCTTGGCAGACTAGTAGTGGACCCTGGGTAAGTGTGAATGTGTGTGTGTGAGAGAGAGCAAACATGAGCAGTAAAAGTTGGTTATTTTAAATTCAATGGGTCTCTGTGTATTTTAAGGAAACGTTTGTCCCTCAGTGTTCGGTTGATTTGGAATTGAGTGTGGCAGTTTTCCATGCCAGTGAGTGTGTGAGTGAGTGACCATAAACTGAACCTGAGAGCACACCTATGTAACATTTTATTTTATTAATTCAGGTCCAACCAGGATAACCTATGTGGTTTAGCTATGGGAAAAGGTGAGCTGGGAAGGATGTGCCTGCAGGAATCAAGATGACTTCTTGCAAGTGTTCCAGGTCTTGGAGGCCAAAAACGAGAGGAGGAGAGCATCGTTTGAGAAAGAGCGAAATGACCTGCAGAGGGAAGTTCAAAGCCACTCCTCCTTGCAATCAAGCTGGTGACTTCCTAAGCAGCTCTCTCTCGCTTTCTTCACAATATGGGTGTGTGTCTGCGTTCCTATTGCGGTCTTCTTTCAACTTCAGGACCGCAACTTGACGATTTTCTAGTAGATTTCCTCCATGCAAGGAGGAACCCAGCCAATCTTTCTGCTTGCCTTTTCAACATCAGCTGTGGTCAGTCACATGCAAGGGACCAGTGAGTGAAGGGGAGAGGCAGGAGAAAAGGGGAAGTGGGAATTGGTTTGCAAGATTGTAAAAGAGCTGCAAGATTTCATTCTGTCCATTTTCTGCCATTGCTCTCTTTACTTTTCCTCTCAAATATTGGAGCCTAGGGACAGTTTGGGAGATGCAAAAATATGAGAGTGCCCCCATTTTAAGGATCACTTGGCCCAGCAGCCTCACCTCTCCCCCTGCTTTGTGAATCATTTTCAACCGGAGAACTGATACTCAGTGCAAATACATTCGGAGATGATGCTCAAATCACTACGTTAATTTAAAACCGGAGGGGGAAAAAAATCTCTTTTCCATGGCAATAAATTATTCTGCAACCATGGCATGCTGAGTTCATAATCCCAGGGATGCCTATGCTGTGCTGAAATTAAATGAGATTTGGAGTTTTCTTAAACCTTTTATATTTCTTTTTGGAAGCTAGGTGGCAGAGGGTGCCCAGGGATAAGAGAATTTGCAGTCTGAGAATTTTGTTGGTGGTTGGGAATGTTAGGTGGAGACGCTCCAGTTTCCTGACTTGATGTTTTGTCCACACTGCCTACGATGCTAAAGGGGGAGTCATGAAATTGCCGACTTCGGGTTCCCCTGAAAAGACTGCTTGGATTAATTTATTTATTACATATGTAATGTTGTCTTATACGGTTGTCCCAAGGTAGTTTGCAATAAAAAAAATGAAAGGGAAGACAAAACCAGTAGCAAGACAAACAATTCAAAATTAAAATCGTCAATGGGTAAAGGCATGTTTAAGAAGTTGTTATAAAGCCACAGTATAAAGATCTGGAGTGTCTGAATATCAATGCCAGTTGTTGATCTTTCTGGGGGTTTGGGGGATGGGGTGTCCCACAGGAAGAGATCTTGACCACCTTGAAAACCAATCTGGCTACTGAATTAGACACAAACTGAAGTTTCCAGATTAGAACCAAAAGCAACCAGTGGAGAATGCATGATAAATCTTTTGAGAAGGAAATTGTAACCTATAAGAAGCTAGCTTGAGCAGTTGAGAAATATCTGTTGGAAGAACCCAACCCATGTCTATATCTTTTCTCCAATATGGCGGTGTTTGTGCTGTTACCAGCAATTGGGTTTTGCTTGAAGGCAATTCCTGCTTGCCATTGGGGGTACCCTATGTGTCTCTCTGCCCGGCCATGTTGTAGATCTTCCAGAGAGTCTTCTCAGCTCTGGGGCACACTTGGAAATGCTCTTTTCCTATGATAAATGGATGCTTTCCTCTTACGGGGCCAATCCTGCCATTGGCTATCATACCAGGCAGCGATTCTGGTTAACCAAACAGCCTCTGAGAGGCCTCTATCCTTTGCGTGTCCTTCTCCCACTTCCACTCTTATCCACAGCCCAGTCATCTGTTGCTGCGCTCTGCCGAAGTCATATTCCTGCTGATGTCTTTTTGCACCCTGAAGGTGCCATCGGACAAAATATTTTATTGGCTTGGCAGGACAGTGGTGCTGATACTGCATTTAAGGGGAGTGTTTGTCAACCTCAGCAACTTTAAGAGTGTGGACTTCATCTTCCCAAATTCCCTGACTACCATAAAATAAAGACTTGGCTTTCTGGTGCTACAAACATGCTTGGAGGTCAGTTTTATTCTTCTCTTATCAACTGATTGCCACCTGGGCTCTGGGTGCAATTCCAGCTGAGGGTTATTAGCTATAAAGGTATTATACATTGCAGCAGATAGCCTGGTTATTTGAGGGACTCCCTATATTCTGTCTACTGTTGTGGCAAAACTGATCGACGTAAAGCAGCCAAATAATTTGAAGATACAACATACAGTAAAATGTATCAAGCATGCAAATGACAATAGTGTACAGTTCCCAGCAAAACATGGGCAGTTTGGTAAGTGGTCCTGAACAAAAGCAGAATCATAGCTTAAATACCTTTGACCCATTACATTACGATGACAAGAGAAGGATAAGTGAAGAAATAGTGTTAATTACAGCACCTCATTGGGATGTTTTAGACAGATGTATCCTTCATCCTTCTGAGTCTACCCCGATTGGCTGCCGCTGACAGGCCACAGTCACCAGGGAGGTATCATGTTGCCACAGGGCCACCTGGCTGTATAATCTTTGGCCGCTGGCCATCTCGCCACCAGGAAGGGTGATGGAAGAGGGTGGGGAGCAGGCAATGGCTTCCTCTGCCTTGCCTCTGAGGCGTGGGTAGGAAGAGGGCAGGATGAGTGTCGGTGGCAAGCGGGTGGTGGTGTTGGAGTGCAGCATGGTATTGTTAATATTTGAAAAGATGCCAAGAGATCTCACAGCTAGTAAATGTGCACCCACAGTCTCTTCTCTTGATCCAAGTTCCAGCAGCCCTGCGCGCAAGAGAGACCCCCCCCCTCCTTCTTCCTGGGGATGCACAGCTATCTCCAGAGGCCGGCGAGGAATCCCCAGTGCCTGGAAAATCGGGCGAGGAGGTACCACAAACCGCCAAAGCCCAGGGCATTCTTCACCCCGTGGATAATGGGAATTGTAGCCCAAGGCACATTTGGGTGCACATTTACTAGCTGTGATATCTCCTGGCATCTTCTTTTCAAATAGTAACAATATCATGCTGCACTCTCCCCTCCCCGCCTGCTGCCAGAGGCAAGACAGAGGAAGCAGGAAGCCATTGCCTGCTCCCCATTCTGTTTCACCACTCTCCCTGGTGGCGAGATGGCCAGCGGCCAAAATTATGCCGCTGGGTGGCCCTGTAACAACATGACAGCTCTCTGGTGGCTGCAGCCAGTCAGCGGCGGCAAGTTGTCCCATCCCCCTCCCTCCCTACTAAGCCAGCATGCCAGCTTTACTATCTTTGGGATATGATTCCTAGGGTTGGTAGAGGGTGCAGCTCACGTGTGTGTGAAGTACCACCACACTGCTCATTAAGATTGGCAAGAATGGGTCCACTCCAGGTCCCTTTGATAAAACAGTATCATTTATTGAGATCCAAGAAGCATGCTTCTCTTGGCATCTGTCCCTTGGAACATTGCCCTGGAGAGAGACCTGTAGGGTGTCTGCCCTTCAGTTGTTTTGTAGGTTTCTGAAGATCTGGCTTATGTTAATAATAATATTAACAACAATAACTAATAATATTAAATAATAGCTAATAGCTAACCAAGGAGAGATGCAACCTGGAACTAAGGAGAAACTTCCTAACAGTGAGACCAATTAACCAGTGAAACAGCTTGCCTTCAGAGGTTGTGAGTGCTCCACCACCGGACGTTTTTAATAACAGACTGGCCAGCCACTTGTCTGAAATGTATAGGGTCTTCTGCTGGAGCAGGGGATTGGACTAGAAGGCCTCCAAGGTCCCTTCCAGCTCTATTATGATTGACCGATTAGCTTTGCTTTCAGGTCTGGTTGCTGACCCATTGACGATTCCTTCTCAAGTTTCCTTTAGTGTGTTTTCCCCAGATATGCCTCTTATGTTTTGCTATTGTTTCTTGTCCGTGGATGTAAACCTGCTGGAGTCAAATGGAAGTTGGGTGGCCTCCAAATCTAATAAAATTGTCATAATCATAATCAAACCTGCCCCTTTCAGCCTTTTCTCAGGAAGGAAACCTTGCCTTGAAGGATCTGGATAAGGAGCCGAGAACAAGATTTGAAAATGCCATGCTGCCTTTTGTCTCTCTGTGTGGGCCATGTAGAGTGCATTTTGCTTTTCGAATTATCAGCAGACATTATTGGGTCTTTAGTGCGTGCTGGTAGCTTGAAAGAATGTGTTCATTTCTGATGTTTATTTATGGCCTGTACGAAAATCTACTTAAAATCTCATCATTACCATAACTGAATATTTATAGTAGTTCTGAATGGATGCTGGTCCTTGATTAAACTGGGGGGAAAAAAAGCTTCACTCCCTTTATATAAATGTTTATTTGTTAGGGATTGAAATTGTCTTTAAACAAACTTGAAATCAAATTGATGCAATAAATTCTGCGGTCAAAAAAAGGAGTCAGGAAGGAAAAGAACGTGTTCTGTGATATGCGCAAATTGATCATATTTGCTCCACTGTATTTTGTCTTTGGTAGGACATTCATACCCTAGAGTAGTTTACCTTTAGATATCCAATTTCATTGCCTCCCATTTCTGCAGAGGAACTTAGCTCTAATCTTGAGAAGGTTGTTAGAGAGGAAAAACAGTAAGAGTCATGGGGAAAAAAAAACGCAGAACAGTCCCAAGTCTACACAAAGCAAAATATTTTCTGTATATCTCCTCCCAAGGACCTGTTTAATGGATGCTTTTGAACCGCTGATTTATTCTTCATACTTTGAAGAAAGCAGCCTGAAATAACATAAAGGGATAAAAGCAGTAAAAACATATAAGCAAGTTTAACATGGCAGCAAAAAGCAAAAGACAAGCAAAACCTAAGCAGCAGAGTCAAACGCTTGTTTAAAAAGTTTCAACTTGCTGGTAGCACTTTAAGTAACTCATTGAAATGTTTTCTCAATTCTTCAGTATGATGCACTGTTGTTGCTCGTTTGATGACGTGCTTGAGTGCTCTCTGTTTTCTTTATTATACTTCAGTTCAGTCCAGGAAAACATTTTTTTTATTTTAGATGGACAGGGCACACTTTTACTAAAGCATCCTGCCTATGGGTAAAGAAACAAGATGATGAGATGAGAAGGGAAGGGAAGGGAATAGGATTAGATTGGACCCTCCAGTGACATACTGCCATGATGCCCCCCCATTCACTTTCCTTCCTTGGAATAAGCATGCAGGAAAGCATCAGATCAGTGGATCAGAAAATGGGCTCAAAGCGCTGGGCGGAAGAGTTAATTTCCATGCAGTCAGTGAAGGGTGACACAACCACAGATGTTAGCATTTTTAAAGCATGGAACAAATGGAGACAAGGGGTTTCCTTCTCCAGAGGCTATATGTCAAACTCAAGGCCCATGGGCCAAATGTGACCTGTGTTAAGTCCTGCTACTTCTCCATATTCCTCAATTTTTTGAGTCAATTTGGGTATCATCACTATTGGATCCTCTAGGATAAACACCAAGTCATCTGCAAATGCTTGCAATTTATAAGTTTGACCTCTTACTTTCAAACCTTTAATATCTATATCATTTCTTACATTTTTGTTCAAAACTTCCAAAGTCAAGATAAACAGTAATGGAGAGATCAGGCAACCTTGTCTCATATTCTTTATCTAAAAGTTTTCAATCAACTTTCCATCAACTATTATTTTTGCCGTTTGTTGCGAGTAGATTTTCTTGATTGTCTCTGTGAAGTCACGCCCAAAGGAGTTCTTGAATTCTTGTGAACTTCACTCACTAGTTCCAATCCCAAAGCCTTATAACAATAAAGTAGGGGACACTAATCTCCAACATGTGAGACGCTCATAGATAAAGAATCTCTGATCTCAAGAGGCAAGAATATCCACACATGTCATGGTGTGAATTTGAAGAAGACTAATAAAATATAAAAGACATGTGGAGCTGAGACCTTCTTTCAGACAAACATCACCATCCTCATTGCATACAATTTTAAAGTAGTTTCCAGTACAGATTTACATAGTATGTTTACAGTAATCCAACCGAGATGGTTGAATGCAGGAAAATAATAGATCTAATCACACTATAGCCTACTTTTAGAATTCTGATTTTGAAATAATCAGACTTGGCCATTATCTTTTGCGCATTAGAGGAATGGTAGCTTGAATCACACAGTGAACTATACCATAATCTGATTTACTTGATGTTGGCCTGGCAAGTTGTATGAACTCAGCTAATCATGGTCTGTTCAATATAGCATGGTTACAACAAGCCAACATATGTGACCCAAATTAAGGAATACATGATAGAATGGTTAGGCATTCGCAGTAAACAACATCTTCTGAATCTATATTTGAAACTATGCATTAAATATTCCTTCAGAGCTTCAGTCACCTAGGATTCTTTTAATTATTATTCATTTATTTGATTTTTATACTGCCTTTATTATTTTATATCTAACTCAAGCAACAAACATACATAATACGTTTTCCTCCTGTTTTCCCCATAACCACAACCTTGTGAAGCAGGTTGGCCTGAGACAGTGAGTAACTGGTCCAAAATTGTCCAGCTGACTTTCATGCCTAATGCAGGACTAAAATTCACAGTCTCCTAGTTTCTAGGCCAGCACCTTAACCACTATACCCAACTGGTGTTATATACTCAGCTATCATTAGATTAGAATTAGAATTTATTAGAATTTATTCGCCAAGTGTGTCTGGACACACAAGGAATTTGTCTCCGGTGTACATGCTCTATACTTACAGACAGGCTATAATGGACAAACTGTGATTACAATAATAGAATACATTCATATCTGTAAAGTGCATTCATGGCATGTACGGATTAGGTGCAATCGACAAGCCGTGATCCTAATCATAAAATACATTCATCATCATAAAGTACATTCATCGTGCCATCATGCTACAAAGTACAATCATCATGTCACAAAACATTTCATCATGTCACAAAACACGTTCATCATGTCACATATATAAGCAATTTATTTTTTAATAGGTTTGGGACAGTCTATATTCGAATTATAGATGTAGCCTTAAAACCTTTTGTCAGTTATTGTATGGTTTCCATTAATTACCATCTTAATTTTATGTTTCATTTCACTTAGTTTGGAGTAATATTATAAAGTGTAATTAATTCTAATTAACATAGACAAGATTAAAGGAATTATTTGCTTCTGATTATTTGAATTATTCATCTATCTCATCAAAATATAATGATGCCATTAAAGTCTTTGCCTGACCTTTGCAGGAACCAAAGATAAACTAGTACCAATAACTTGATAATTCAGATATTCACTACCCCTGAGGTATGTGTTTCATAGAGAATGAAGAAAGCAATATACTGTACATATTATTCAAAATCCTGTTTGGACTAGGTAAGGATGTTTATAGCAAATTCCTACCCTGGGATTCAAGCAATTTTTAGTTTTATTTAATTCAGCTTATTGTTCAGTCTTTCACTGAGAATGACCAGATGTGTAGACATAGTCTAGAGCAATGGTCGCCAACCTATGGGCCGTGGAGCAGTGGTAGTCTGTGAGAAAAATCTGGCATTAAAAAAAAAATTATGTACAGCAGAGGCAGGAAGACACACATGAGATTGGCCTGCCTCCAGGGCTAAGAATTTTCCTGTGCCGGCTACTGGAAGCGCTTCCAAAGCGCCTCTCAGCTGGCCGAAAGCGAGAGAATTCCGGGCCCCAAAGTTTTCAGCTCAGCCGACTTATTTATTTATTAATTTATTTATTTAGATTTATATACCGCCCTTTTCCTGAAGGACTCAGGGCGGTGTACAGATAACATAAAAATTTAGCATTGAACTTTAACAATATTTACAAACTATGGGATATGGGGGGAAGGAAATGGGAAGAAGGGGAGGGAGTAGGGAGGGGAAAGGAGGGAATTGGTGATGTTCAGATAAACCTGAATAACTAACAGAGAACTTTAACAATATTTACAAAATTATGGGACGTGGGGGAAAGGGAATGGGAAGAGGGGGAGGGAGTTGGCTGCGTGCCATCTCTCTTGATCCTAGGACCCGTCATCAAGATGGGCCCCTGGTGTTAATGGGCCAAGCCTGCG
>JANHFO010008477.1:17383-30705 GCA_032468095.1 Pareas carinatus | reverse complement strand
TCTTCCTGATATTGGTTTGACTTTGGTTTCGGTATTCTGACATCCAGACTCTGGACTGGTTTTTGGTTCCTGTATTCTGGCACCCTGATTTTAGACTGGCTTCAGTTTTTACACTCTGATATTTTGACCTTGGACTGGACACTGTATAATCCTGGTACTTTGCTCCATCTAGCCCCTCTTCTCAGAACAGATGCATGGATTTCTGAAAGCTGAAGTCTACACAACTTGTCAAGGTTAAGGAACACAGATTTCATTGCAACAGGATTGTCCTATATAGCAGCTTTCTGTCTGCTATACTGATATTTCTTCAGTTTTGGTGTTTTTTCTGAGTGGAAATTATAGTAACGTCCAGTAGGAAGACCTATTAACTCTTAATTGCTTACCTCTATGCCAGAGAAGTAAGTATCAATCATTTACTTTTCCATGGATGGGTCTTTGAGGACAAGTACTTTTCACTGATAGATCCTTTGCTTGTGTCCTTCTTGATGACAAGGAAAAAAAACAGTAGCTGCAGCCAGGGCTTTGTTTAAAAATGGGCCCACCTGCACAGGAAAACAGTAGATTGGAAAAGTAGACAGCACCCTGCCAAGCTAGAGGAGTGATGCAGCCAGGGATCCATAATGTGAGAGCATCTATAGGAGGCCCTCAACATCCCACACATGCCCATTGGAGATACTCTTGCTTTAATAAAACTGTTGCATGCCATGTGCATGCAAGGCATAGCGCAGACAAGTTGCATGTGCTGCAAGCACGGTAGCCCCGGGCTACCAAGGGGTCCGCGCGCACACACACACACACACACACCGCAGGAAAGCCCTGGCTGCCGATTGGCTAGATGGACTAGAGCGGGCAGCTCAAATACCTGGACACAGTGCAACTGCCCTGCTTCGCACTACTGCTCCGATGTAAGCAATAAACCCGTTCTGTTCATCCACCACGTGTCGTCCTTGCTCACAACCATTGCATGTTTTTCTTTATCTACAAATGTGTTATATTTCTGTCATTTAAAACCAAACGTCAACAACATGTTGATGCAACACTCCTTAAAGAAACACCTCAAAATACAAATATGATTGTTTAATCTAAAGTCAACCATCTAGGAAGTGAAAAAGCTTGCTGGATATTGAACGCTTCGCAGTCTTACTTAGGTGAGCAAAGCCAGTGAAGAGACGGTTACAACCAACAGATTGTATTAAAATTGAGCTATAGCATCTGCCTGAGAATAAGAGTTGATAGGTTACAATAATGGGTGGAAAATAACAGAATGAAATTTAATATGGGGAAATGTACAGTTTTGTACTTGGGGGGAAAAAATCAATCATGCAGGTGCAGAATGAAGAATCTGAGAAAGGTATTTGTAAAAAAGATCTTGGAATCATAGTTGATTGTACATTGGAAATGAGTCCGGAGTGTGTGGTGGTTGGAAAAAAAAGCAGACACAAATTTATGATACAATTGAACAGTTTCTGCCAGTTTGATACCTATGGCCTAACTCTTGCTCACCTAACAGTTTGAAAGCATGCAAATGCGAGTCGATAAACAAATACTTTGGCTCTGTGACATCATGCTAGGCAGATGAACACAGAAATGTCTTTGGATAGCACTGACTCAACGGCCCTTGAAACAGAGATGAGGCTGCACCCTATAGTCGGCAATGACTAGAGGAGTAAAATCCGTAGGGAGGCCTTTACCAATGGTGGAAGAAGTACTTCCATTGTAGTCAAGACTTACTAACCCAAGCAGATGCTGGTTTGGGATTCAAATTCTTTCTTGTTATGCCTCCAGGAGGTCTAGTCTCACTTGCTACTGAATCTGAACTTTTACCTTTTGAGGGACCGATCTTCATCTGGACTAGAGAATCTACCTTGCAGAAGAAAGCTTCAGGCTTTGCATTAAAGAGGAATAAGCATGCAGCAGTTTCTCAAACTGTATTTTGTCCAGATTCCTTTTTGTGCGACCAATCTCATACCTCCTAGATCAGAGTTTCTCAAGCTTGACAACTTTAAGACTGGTGGACTTCAGCTCGGAGATTTCCCCAGCCAGCCATGAGAGATCAAATTAACCACCCCAGACTCCACAATAAAATTGCACAATGAACTGATTTCCGCCTTCATCTTCTTGTTTCCTCTCTGAAGGATTAATGCTGCCTAATAATGCACCAGGTGACCTATTTTCATCTCCTAGCAGATATACAGCCACTCAAATAGCTAATTCCTCCCATAAAATTTAGTGACAGTCGCCAAACAGTTTCCAATTAATCAGAGTAGAGAAGACTCTAGCAGGCAAGGTATGCTTTATCTGGTCTTCTCAGCTAGATGTTAGTCTCATTTTCTTTTTTGGTCCCTGGATGTTTTTCTTCTTTAAATGAAACCCTTCCCTTGATCTAAAACTGCAGGCTTGTTCCTGAATGGAGCTTGGAAGAATGGATTTCTCTGAGCTGTGTGTGATTGTGTTTGTGTGTGAGTGTGCGTGAGCATGTGCTCTAAATGATGATTGTGTAGAGGGTAGAGAGGGACAACCTTGGACAGAATGCAAGTGCTAAGAATTTGTAAGAATTTTTGAAGGCCACAACTCCTCTAAGGACTTATTGGGTCTCCTAGTATTAACCAGCCGCTGCTGAGATGATATAAAGCTCTTTTTTTTGAGTTTTGGTATCTATTCTTTATTTATAAGTTTTATTGGTATATACATTTCATAGTAAATGTCATTTAACATTAAAAGAAAGTAGAGGGAGAGGGCGAAGAGAAGGAAAGGGAAAAAAGAAGAGAGGTAAGTGAGAAGAGATAGAGGAGGAACAAGGAAGGGGAAGAAAAAAAGAGAAGAGAGAGAAGGGAAGAAGGGAAAAAAAGGGAAAGAAAGATAACAAGGCAGAAAGGGCCAGGTGACTTCGGTCCTGCAGGACGACAGCCAGGTGGCCCAGGCGACTTCGGTCCGGCACGGCAGCTGCTCCTGCGACATCAGGATGTTGGCCAGCAAAAGGAAGTTCTCCTCAGGCCCAAACGTGGCCTCTACTGGCCCACAGGGCTGCACATGGCGCCCCCCCGAGCAGTCATAGCCACACTTACAACTTCTGAAGGCAAGGCGTTCCACTGGTGAATTGTTCTCACTGCTAAGAAGTTTCTCCTTAATTCCAGGTTGCTTCTCTCCTTGATTAGTTTCCATCCATTGTTTCTTGTCCTGCTTTCTGATGCTTTGGAGAATAAGTTGAGCCCCTCCTCTTTATGGCAGCCTCTCAAACACAAAAATACTGCTATCATGTCATCCCTAGTCCTTCTTTTCTCTAGACTGGCCATACCCAATTCCTGCAACTGTTCTTCATATGATTTTGTCTCCAAGTCTGTGGGAGGTTTAGTCTTAGGCATGGGGTGCAGGGAATTTAGCATCTGGAGATGTATATAAAATCTTCGACAGACCAATTCGCGAATACAGCTCATCTGCATGGAAACCATATTGTTTAACAGTCATCAATACAATTGAACATGTTCAGAGGTATTTTACGAGAAGGGTACTCCATTCCTCAGCCCGCAAAAGAATACCTTATGCCACCAGATTTGAAATTCTGGACCTAGAAAGCTTAAGAGCTACGCCGCCTATGGCCTGACCTAAGCTTAGTACAGAAAATTATCTGTTACAATGTTCTACCTATCAATGACTACTTCAGTTTCAACCACAATAATACACGGGGTAACAACAGATGCAAACTCAAAGTGAACCGCTCCAGACTCGATTGCAGAAAACATGACTTTAGTAAGAGAGTGGTCAATGCCTGGAACTCAATACCTGACACTATTGTTACATCCTCAGACCCCCAAATCTTTAACTTTAAAGTAGCCACTGTGGACCTCATTCCATACCTAAGATGTCTATAAGGGGGCGTGCATAAGCACACTAGCGTGCCTACTGTCCCTGTCCTACTGTCCCCATTTATTCGTACTCATTTATTATTATGCATATGCTTATGCTTATCTATACCTATATGTTTATATAGTATGTTTCAACATACTTGTTTTTCTCATATATGCTTGACTGAATAAATAAAAATAAAATAAAATAAAAATGAAAATGAAAATATTTTAGTAAAAGATACCTGATTTTTTAAATCTGCTATTCTATTTGCTATTTTTTCTGTGCAAATAAAGCAAATCCAATTGCTCCCCCATTACAACCAAACTGGTGATGTAGATCCCATAAACCTATTCTCCAGAAGTCTGTCATCTGTTTTCTACATTGTCTAATGCCTAAATATCTTTCTTTATGGGTTCAGAACAATAATAAATGTCTTTGAAAGCTGCGATTATGGAAATGTTTCATCTACATGGAAAGGTAAGCATCTGGCTTCATTCTGCAGTCATTAATTTCTTGTACTATAAAAAAGTCAACTTTATTCCTTTTCAGAAGATGTTTATTACAGAAATCTTGCTTATATTTGTCATAATTTAATTAAAATTTTAATTAACAAAAGGAAAAAAGAAAGAGGAAAACACAAGATAATGCTTTCTATCCAGATTGAATGTCATTGCTTCATCATTGATTATAGCATGCCCTGGGTCCCATCGAGTCAACAGTGCTATCTGGTGGGATTTAAGAAGGACCCCTTCTCTGTATGGCTCTTGTCTGTTGACCCCAAATGGGTCCGCCTGGTGCAAAAGCCAATCAGAGCCAAACATGAGAGATGAACTTTTGGAAAAAAATTTATTGAAGCGCTTCAGTAAAAGTGTTCCAGCCACTAAGGACCTGAGACCCTGCACAACAACAAAGCACAATCTTTTATACAATTGATTTTCAGAAATGTTATTACCTTTTTTGGAGTTCTACCTTGCTTTTAGTCTACATGTTTGTTTGTCTGTCTATGGAGTTGCCTCTTGCCTGAGCGTACGTGTCATTTTGCCCCCATAGAATTATACCTTGTACAAAACTCTACGTGTCCTTCATCTCTACTTGCAGTTTCTGTTGCTTATCTTTTTGCTTCTAAAGAGATCTTTCCATGGTGTTGTGTTTTAAGCCAGGAGATCACAAGGATTGACTGGCTACCTTTGTGGGAAAATTAGCTGACTCTAAGTCGTTGCCCAGGGGACGTCTGAATGTTCGGTTCCAACACTCTTCAGGGAGGCTTCTTCCTAGTTCCACCATGGCTGCTCTGCCTATTTCCTGTATAAATGGGGAAAACTCCCCTTCCCAGAGTGTAGCTGCGGTGCTCCAAAACAGACAGTGCAACACATAGTGGAAGAATGCCCCCTGAGCGTTTATTAGGGAAATCCTATAGACTTTCTATATGCAACTCCATCAAGTCTTGCTTGCATTGACAGTCAGTCCATGAACTTGTAAGCTTATGAGAATTGTGACGTGCCTACCATATGCTAAATAACAAATTGCTGCTAAATTTTTGTAACTTCCTATCGAATTCCGAGTATGTGTTGTTACATTTCTTCCACTTCAAACTGAAGTGGGATTCATATGACCTCTACTGTGACCTCTACTATTTAAATAAGCCTTCAAAATCTGCCTGTTCCCCCATGCCTTGGGTCACAGCAGAGATATCAGTAGGGTGTTATCAAAAAGTCAAGATGGCAGCTGTGACAGTGTGATACACATAAACAAATTTCAAAAGTGTGATTGCATCAACTTGGTCAACCATTTTGACATTTTAAATTACACCCTGTGGATATTCCTAGATTAGAGTGAGTGACAGACCCCTGTGTTCTGTTTCACTTTTTAGTTAGTGTTGCTTCTCTGGATTTTTCTTGGTTAGATTTTGTACCTTTGTATTTTGTTTTGTTCATTTTATAACCCCCCCCCAGCTAATACATCTATAGTAATAAACCTCAAAAACGATTCATTCATCATTCACTCGCCACTCACTTACGTCTGACTCATCAATACATCTCAAAAAACATAAAAGCTACACTACTGACACTTCCTACATACCTTTGCTTTCCATCTGGGAGCAAACTACAACAAAAATTTCTGAAAAATTTTTTTTTGAAGGAGTTATTTACCATTTATTGCCAAACACGGCCAAGGAAGCTACTGCGCACGTGCCAAGACTCAAGCAGATCCGAGTTGCTCTGCCTCTGAAGCCAATTTGCACACGCTGATTGCTGGGAAACTGTAGCAATGAGGAGGAGAGGCAAAGGAAAGAGGAATAAAAGAATGGCAGGGAATGGAGAGAGGCAGAGAGAGAAGAGACAGACAGAGAGAGCTTGAATGAAGGAGGAAAGATTCAGGAGGAGGGGGCGAACACTGCTAAACAGCTGACAGTCAGGTACAAAAAGCTAGTTTTATACATAAATACATACATTCCAATTTAGTTCACATTCCTGAAGCTGTGTGTCTGTCATCTAACATATGGGTGATGCTTTAAACTTGTGGTCACTGTGTTTTCCTCCTCCTTTTAATTTAATTTAATTTAATTTGATTTATATACTGGCCCCATCCCGAAGGACTCGGAGCGGTGAACAGCCGATTAAAATACCTATACAAAAATTAAAAACAATTAAAATTCATATAAATAACAGGGCGAATATAAAATTCTAAAAACTCCTTAAAATTTAAAACTCTCAACCTAGAACAGATTAATAAAACTAACCCAGAAAGGGGAAAGTGGGCTGTTAGGACAACCCAGCCTTGATAAATAAGTAGGTCTTAAGGGCACGGTGGAATGCACGGAGGTCAGGGATCGCACGTATCTCTGGGGGTAGTTCGTTCCACATGGTAGGGGCAGCCACAGAGAAGGCTCTCCCCTTGGGTGTTGCCAGTCGGCATTGTTTGACCGATGGCACTCAGATGAGGCCCTCTCTGTGGGAGCTCACTGGATGGTGGGAGGCAATAGATTGTAATAGGCGTTTCTGTAGGTAACTAGGTCCTAAGCCATGGAGCACTTTAAAGCAGGTCACCGAAACCTTGAAGCGCACTCGAGAGACCATCGGGAGCCAGTGCAGCTCGCGCAGAAGGGGGGTATGTGCTTATGTGCTTCTAAGTATCATAAATCTAGAAGAAAATCAAATGAGTGAAACAATCTAAAAGCAATCTAGGTACATAAGGCTGGCAATTCTTTTTAAGATAGAGATACCCAGCTGTGGCAACTTCAAGACCTGTGGACTTCAACTCCCAGAATTCCGTAGTCAACATAGTGGGTCCTCCATTCTTGGTTGATTCAATCAGTCAGAATCAGTAATCAAAGCTGCAGTTGCTTCATTGCTGCTCCTTCATTGCTCCGTTGAAGAAACATCACCTATTTTGTAGATGAAACTATGGGTTATTCATTTTTCCTTCAGCTCAATTAGAAAAATACTTTGTGACTGCTCTAAAGTTTAACTTGAATCTCTTTTTAACAAGATTCTTAAACTACTTTCTGACATTATTAAGTACTTGAAAAAAAATCTATAAGAATATCCAGAAGCAATTCTTGTGAGTAATAATGTTGACTTGTACCATTAATCTCTTTTTGTAAAAATAGCTATAATGGCATCTCCAAGCATTTAACAATATGCATTTCTTAAGATTTGCATATTGCATCTCATTGAAATGTGATAGTTCTTTGGGGTTTTTGTGGTTGAGATGTAACTAATACTGTAAAAACATAACTTTTAAAAGTTCATCTCAGTATGAGTGCTTTATCAGGAACAAGTTGGTAAACAGATCAATAGAGCCTATTTGACCTTCTATTATGTATCCTCAAATGGCCAAAATTGAAATACTAACACATCTGAAGACACCAGAGTATGGTAGAACTAGAAATGTGAAACTCTGAAGTCCTAACCTTAATGCTAACCCATTGTCAGCTCTTAGTACAGTCACTTTTTAGGCAATTCATATTGAATGATTTAATACTAGAATGTTGTAATGAGCACCATACAATATTAAGAATGAAAGAACATCACCTCAGCATTCTGCCCAAACAGCAGTATCTAAGTGCAAATGTTTGGGTGGGGGAATTGACCTGTGAACTTTCAGGCATGATTCCAGACCTTACTAACGACTGTTCAAATTATAAGAAGCTTGGCTCCTGTTTGGCATTTCCAAGAATAGCAGGTAGTGGAAAGAGATTTTGGAAGTGGTCTAATCTAAGCATAAACTCCACTCAGAGCAGAAAGGCTGAAGGACCTCAGTGAAAAGAAATGCACCAAACTTTCGGATTAGTTGCAGCAACTTTGGAACCAGAATTGATTCAAAGCATTTAGTCAAAGATCAGGATGAGTCCTCCTTATTTATCTACAAAAGCTGAATAGATCTTAAGTCAATCTGAAGAACATTCTTCTGTGCAGCTCTGGGAAGTATTACTTAGGAATTTCTCCAGTAGTGTCAGCCCTTCAAAGTAGATAATGTCAGGAGACAGAATCCACAAGAACCATTGGAATTCTATTTTAATTTTAAAGGGTATAACAGAACTTTAAAAAACTGACAGAGAATCAAGACAGGGCAATTTTGAGTTTCTTCCATGGCCAAGTGGGAAATAACTTAAGGGTGAATTACTTCTTCCAACCCATCTTTATACTCCACTTCATCCCAAAATGAGTAGTTTCAAGATTGTAGTTACCATTAACCTATACCATAGCAACTGCTACATGAAGTGATAGGTGACAGCTGATAATAGGTCCGTCCTGTTTGAAACTTTCCCAGTTAATCCAAACGTGGGACAATGACCAGGATGAATCAGTATCTCTATAAACACTCCCCCAGTTAAATTCACCTGTGTACTAGAATTCAAAATTATTTCAGATATAAAAGATTTTTTGTTCTTTTCTAAGAGTAGACCATTATTTGTCTGCAATATACGATCTTTCTCTTGCATCTAATTCTAGAACCAGGGGATCGGTCAGGATGAATTTTGGCCTGATTCAGCAAAGCTATTCAACAATTTTGAGCTTGTGACTCACAAGTAAGCCCTAGGGTTATGTGGGATTTGAACCCATTTTTCCCAACACAGTTCCTGAACACTTAAAGCTAGATTGTAGTAAGAGCTGACAATGGGTTAGCATTAAGGTTAGGAGTTCAGAGTTTCACATTTAAAACTCTATAGCACTCAGGTGCCTTCCAGATGTGTTTGTATTTCAGCCTTGGCCATTTGGAGGGTAAGTAAAGGTAAAGATTCCCCCTGCACATGCATGCTAGTCGTAGCCGACTCTGGGGGTGGTGCTCATCTCTGTCCCAAAGCCAAAGATCCAGCACTGTCCAAAGACGTCCCCGTAGTCATGTGACTGGCATTACTAGATGCCAAAGGCGCTCGGAGCGCTGTTACCTTCCCACCGAAGTGGTCCCTATTTTTCTACTTGCATTTTACATGGTTTCTACTGCTAGATTGGCAGAAGCTGGGGTGAGTAATGGAAGCTCACTCTATTACACAGCGTTAGGGATTCAAACTGCTGAACTGCCAACCTTCTGATCGACAAGCTCAGCATCTTTATCCGCTGAGCCACCGTGCCCCCTTTTACTTGGAGGGGTACATGACAACAAATCAAACAGGCTCTATTGATCTGTTTACCAACTTGTTCCTGATAAGGCAATCATACTGAGATGAGCTTTTAAAAGTTCCTTTCTTTACAGTATTTGTTAAATCGCCACCACAAAACCCCCAAAAGAACTAGAAATAATGAAACCATTTTACTAAAAGGCTGGGATTGCCTTCCCATTAGTCAACACTGGTGCTGAAGGAAAAAAGAACAAGCAAAAATTCTTGCTTTGCATGCTGAGAATACATAAAAAGTGCAAGGGAGAGGTGCCAGCTGCGGGTCTGATCTAAGTGTGATAAATCAGAAAAGACACTAAAAATTGGAATGTTGAACCAGAATTGATCGGCCCTATCTGTCCCTGCCAGTGTAACAAACCCAGCCCACCTGCTTCCCATTTATCGTGCAGGAAGAAGACTTCCATACATAGGAGACAACGGGCTTGTATGAATTCATTTTGCACACACGCCGAGACATATCTATTTGGGAAGTCTTCAGAAGAGCAGCTGCACTAAATCTGAGTATTCACTGGCTACATTTGAACTGTGGATAATGAGGTTTTCAACTGTAAACTAGAGGACAAAGGCTTTCCCCAGCTGCAATGGAATAAATCATGAGCAACCCACAGATCTCTTTTGAAACATTGCTTGAAGCAGAAAGTGGCTCCATTCTGGGAGATTCCCAAGAAGAGATTTTGGTCTTCGTATCAGATCCAATTGGTGGGTGTGTAACTCCTAATCAAATAAATAAACTACGTAAACATGGAAATCAGGAACACCAGAAACTGTCTCATCAGGAGAGCAGTTTGCTTCATCTTTGCTAAAATTGTCTCAAATTAAGAGGAGGGGGAAGGGAAAGCTTGATGATACATTGAGTTTAATCAATGCAACTGATTATGCAACTGACAAAGTTGCATATTTTATTTTGATAGCAGGAAATGTTTTGAAATTGTGTGGAGATGATTAGCTTGAGGACTGATTAGTGATGAATCTTTTATTTAGGTTGAAATAAATTATTTGGAATGGCCACTTTGGTATGTGACAATATATTAACGGTGGCCCAATTTTAATATTTAGAGAAAATGGGCTGAATACATGTAATTAAGATAGCATTTACAGCTTGGTGCCCTCCATGTGCCCAGTTAATATGGTTAGGTAAAATCTCCTTTGAGTTGATTTCAATTCCTGGTTATCTCAAGGACAAGTAGGTTAATATGGGCACAGTTGCTCATTGCTTTCTTTTGAGATGTCCTAGTCTAGCTGATAGACTGAATTACTAACAGCTCGAATCCTGCTTCAGCTTTTTGAAATCAGTCTAGGTCAGCCAGATTGCTGTCATCTTGTCTGTGGCTATTTACTGAGAAATAAGCAATATAAGCCAGCAAGGTGTACTCACTCCGAAGTTAGTCCCCGCTTTGACTGTGTTCATCACAACCCTTAATCAAGTCAGGTAAATGCAGATACATTGGCACAACTTGGCAGCTTGTTAAATGCCAACAGTGAGAGATTTTTTTTTAAAAAAAAGCTTAGTGTGTTAGGCAAATTTATTTATTTATTCATTCACCAAGTTTATATGGCCTTTCATCTCATAAAAAAGGAGATTCTGGTGGCATACAACAAGACTATAAAACAGATAACATATTGTTTAACAATTACTGTTTCAAAAATTAAAATGTACTAAGAGAGGACAGCAGATATTAACAACAATGGAGTCACAGTCTTGACAGTCCCCTGGGAACCCTAAAGGCCTAATGGCGTAACCAGGTTTTGAAAGATTTCCAGTAAACCAACAGGAATCTTCAGCCTCACTTTGGAAGGGGAGTGTTGTGTCCTCTGGATGAGCATTCCCGAGTGCGGAAATGCCCAACCCTCTGA
Organism: Pareas carinatus; assembly: GCA_032468095.1. Lineage (NCBI taxonomy): Eukaryota > Metazoa > Chordata > Lepidosauria > Squamata > Pareidae > Pareas > Pareas carinatus. The sequence goes on along the minus strand of JANHFO010008477.1, from coordinate 19,385 downwards.
TTGGCAGGCTGCCCACCTACACCTGGTACAAAGGGGCAGCCTACCCGACTGCGTGCATCTTTCACTGGATGTTCATCATAGCTAATAAAGATATTAGTCTGAACTTGCCTGTGCCTCGTTCCAACCAAACCTCGATCTCCGGATCCAACAGGGAGGATGTTCCCAATGCTAGTTTAATTTGCGTTCTAATCTAAGGTATTCCTCAGATCCAGAAAATAGGCTGATCGAGTGAGCGGTTTAAATGTAATGTGAAAATCCAGCCTTTGTCTTCCAGGCGGCTTTCCCTTAAGTGAAAGCAGAGAGGATTGCAGTTTTGACCATCTTGATTATGGAGAATCCTCTCTAGGTCATCCAGAGCAGTTAACCCAAGGGTTGTTCTATAAGTCTTTGGTTTGGAGGGAAAGGGAGGAGGCGTTGAAAGGGAATAAAAGCAATCAAGATGGTGCTTGGGCCCACATGATTGAAGCTCCTCCCCTTCCAAAATGTGAACCACAAGTTCAGATTCAGTTGTCATCTTGACTTTTTGGGCCCCACCCTAGAAGTCCCTGTACTGACTTCTGTGAACGTTGAGGGATGTAAAGAAAGTTACTCTTTTATAATGTGTATAGTTAAGCCATAATGTTCTCAATGTTACAAATCAATGACCAAATTAATGAAAAATGACATGATGACTTGTTGCCTATTTTCCTAGCACATAGGAACCTACCCTCCTTGAGCAAGGCACAAGGCAGTGAGATAGGGATATCTGCCAGGATGGAGCCATGAAGCTCGAAGTACACAAATAAGATAACTACCTGGAGGGAAGAAAAAGGTCACTCTGACCTCTTAGCCTGCAATATGACTCAAGAAATGACTAAAAATGAGCAACGGGATGGCCTTTGAGGCATGGTTGTATTGTGAAGAGGGTATAAATATTATTCCTGAATATTGATCTGGGCCTTTCATTGTACTCACTCCAATTGGGAGGGGCCTTGGAGGCCGCCTTTGCAAAGGCTTTTCAAAATAAACTTTTGACTTGTAAACCAGACTTTCTCTCTATGTTGTAGGAACAATTTGGGTTTTATATCTCACAACCTCATGGCCCATGAACATAAACCAGGTGAAATACCTCTGTTTCTCCAAGGGGACAGCTTAAGCAAGTCCTGTTCCCTCCAAACCAAACAGAAGGCCAAGAGCTCTGTCCAAACATCTTTCCTATCTACTAGAACTTCATTCTGTCTGGATTCTGGTCCTCAACAGTTTTTGATGACGACAAGAGTTACTTTCTATAATTAGGCTTTGGGAAGTAAAGTAAATTTAGGCAGGATGCTGTGAGTGATTATGAAATTCAATGACAGGCCCCTTCTGTGCTGTGAGGAAAACAGGTGTCCTTTCATTAGTGGTCATACTGGGCACAAAATGCTGCTTATGCACACAGGAAGGTGAGTGAGTTTTATATATCTGCGAACTGTTCAGGGCATAGCAGAGAAGCAGCAGCACAAAATAAACTGCTAGATTATTTTGGTGGGGTGGAGAAACTCATAGCCCTTTGGAAAAGCATCTCCCTCTCTGGAGATGCGCAAAGCCTCATCTTAGTGGTCATTAAAATGTGGCTCACTCACCAGGTTTTGAGTTAGTGTGATATGGTGGTGGTAGGGCTTGTGTTGTGTTTTGATCTCTGTGGGTAGAGAAAAGAGTTGGTTGTTATTCCTGCTGGATGAAGGTGTCTTTGGGGTTTTCTAATGATTTTTGACTGTTTTTATATGATAAGATGCCCTGAGGAGCTGGGTGACTAGAAATTGGAAATACATAGGAATTATAACTCTGTTTAGGTAGGGTGATACACATTCCTGTTGTTGTGGAGTTCCCAATACTACTGCTATGTTGCTTTTCAGACTTGGAAATTTCTGGAACGACATCTTATGTCTCTATATATTCACCCATGTTGTATCATCATCATCATCATCATCATCATCATCATCATCATCATCATCATCATCATCATCATCATCATCATCATCAT
>JANHFO010008476.1:251363-268531 GCA_032468095.1 Pareas carinatus | reverse complement strand
ATCTGAATTTGGGCAGGTTATCGAATGAGAAGGTATTGAATATTATGTGCCTTTGTTGTTCATAATCTTATAGCCATTCCCCTCCCTCAATTTTGAGTCATGCCAACATTAGTATTACACTGGTATTAAATTGTGGACAAAATTATTTTCCTGAGAGCATCAGAATAACACTTGTTAGTTGAAAAGATGAACAGTTTTTCTATAAATACATTTACTAAGGTATCTTTGTAGAGGGCTAGGTTGTACAGTGGGTTTAGTATACTGTACTCCAATTCTGCTCTACTAACAAGTGAAAATAATGTAGATATTATCATGCAACCATGTTTTGCATATCTATTCATATTATGATACTGTTGGGTATCTTGGTATTATGAGAATTGATCTGAAAGTCATAGAAGGGTGATTTCTTATAGTAGGAAAGGTGTGAGATTGCTATCTCATGTCTGAGATACTTTTTATTAGGGAAACTTGCATAGTGTCTTTTCATTCTAAGTAATTCCTGCCTAGCTCTGGTTCATAGTAATTTAAATGGTGAAAACAAAACCTCCACAAAAGTTTGGAATCTTAGTATTCATGAGAATTTCTGTGACTGTATTTTTTTGCATGCATGACAGCAGTACATTTTGATGATAAACAAGCTCTTGTTCTTTTGGTTTTGCTCACAGAATGGCTCAACAGCAAGCACTGAGATTTCGTGGTCCAGCTCCTCCACCAAACACTGTTATGAGAGGCCCGCCACCTCTTATGCGTCCTCCACCACCTTTTGGTATGATGAGAGGCCCACCCCCACCACCTCGTCCTCCTTTTGGACGTCCTCCATTTGATCCCAATATGCCTCCGATGCCACCACCTGGAGGAATTCCTCCTCCTATGGGACCTCCACATTTGCAGGTAAAAGGTTTATGGGTTTTATTGATCGATTCTTTGTAATGTGTGATTGCTTTGTCTGCTGAAAAGTCACCATAACACATTTACAATTAAAAGCTTTTCTGAACTGCAGACTTAGTTCTTACTGAATTCTTGGTTCTTTCAATTTTGTCCTGCTGTTCTTAGCATTTTTCATTAAACTTCGAGGATGTTACAAGATTTCAAGTTGGTCCCTGTTGAAACAGGAAACATAAGATGTTGGCTATCCCCACCCTTTTTTATTTCAGGTTGCTACCTGACAAAGAGAATTAACATGGCACTGATAGTCTTTCTGGTGCAATGAACCAATGTATTTGATTTTTTAAAAATGTCCAATCAGTATTAGTAAATAATGCTGAGAAAAACATTTGAAATAAAATAGAAGTCTCAAATCCTGATTTGATGTGTATCAGGTATTTTGCTGAAAGAAAATAACTAAATGAGTAAACTATAAACATTTCCAACCTTCCTCAGAAATGATCCCTTGAAGTGCAACTCATACTTTTAGAAACCCTGTATTAGACTACTTCAATGAATTATAGGGTTAATTAGGACTTTAGATTATCTCTCCCTCTCCCCCTCCTTCCTCTTCGTAGATTTTCACGGGTACTTTTATGTAGGTCTAGATGTGTTCGGGTCTTTTCCCATGTAGGATAGAGAATATCGTGGCGACGTTTCAGCGAGGTCTCACTCGCCATCTTCAGGCTGGTGCCTTATGCTTCACTAGCAAGAAGCCAAAAGCATCAGCCTGAAGATGGTGAGTAAGACCTCGCTGAAAAGTCATCAAGATATTCTCTATCCTACACGGACAAAGACCCGAACACACCTAGACCTACATATATATGTATGTACGTATGTACAGACATGCATATATATGTATGTATATATCTGTACATATATATGGACAGACAGACAGACAGACAGATATATTACAAAAAAAATAACACTGCCATAGATCAAAAACATGTCCGAAACCACCAGCAGACATGAAACCACCAACAGACTACTATAACCACATGGAATCAGCATAGCACACAAGCCAACTAAAGCCCTTCAAAACATCCTAAAGTAAACCAAAAGACCCAGCAGCCTCAGAAGAAAAAACAGGAGTTGTCTACAACATACAGCGTAATGACTGCAATAGCTACTATGTAAGACAAACAGACTGACATAAATTTTTAGAATATGTCTGAAGAGTCACCAGTTGAACTTGACTTCAAATGTGTCTACTATATATTGTAGTTTCAAATTATGTCTTTTTTTAATTCAGTCATTTAACTCTGCCTGGTTTGTTTTCTTGGTCTCTGGCAGTGACATATAACTTTTTTTGTTTTTAACTGTTCTTTTCTATTTTAATTATTCCACTTTCAAATTTCTCCAACAGTTCTAGGTTTTTACTGTTTTACTCCAACCTCATCTTCTTTGAGTTTTCTAGTTCTATTGGTCTGTCTAGCATTTTTATCTTTATGGCGTATCTTTCTTAAAGGTACCTTTAAGCTATAATGGGCCCTGAAGCTTTTGTCATATTGCTCTTTGTTGGCTTTTATTTCTCATTTTTCTGGACTATAATATCAATACACAGTCCTTTAACAGCTGTCAGCCAGTGGAATTGGTTGCCTGATTAAGTGGTATGTTGCCCTTCACTGTAGGGGTTCAGCTACCTGTCCAAACTATTTTAGCAGATCTGCCAAGCAAGTGGCCTCATCCTCTGAGGTTCCTCTCAGCCTTTTCTAATCCCTCAGATTATTGTTTTACTGCCAGTTTTTCACTTTGCCTTCTGATTCTTTTTATTTAATTTATATATCATATAGTCCTTGACCTACAACCATAATCTTTGGTCTTTAAGATTGCTTTACTTAACAGCCTCACCCTCTGCTCTCCCTGATAATTATTAAGCAGAATGGGGTACCTGATATATAAGGGAGACCCGCTTGCGCTGGGCTTCCAAAGGCTTCCCCCATCTCCTGAGACACCCTGTGATCTCCTTCCCCTCGGGATCCCCCACAGCCCTTAGGCTGCTCCCCCCCAACACCTGTTCCTTACCAGTCTTGCCCCTGTACCAGATCCCTGCAGGATTAGGGCCTCCTCCCCATGAACCATCACACACTTATCTTTTGAAGATCTCTGGAGGTCAGGACTTCATGTTAGGGGGGGAAGGAAGGTCACTTTATCTTTCAGCATGCCTGGGTTGTGCATCCATATGCTAGAAGTGGTTGTCATTTTAATATCACAATTGCTTGTGACAGCGATGAAATTGAGGCTGCTTCCATGATGCAGCTGCATAGCCCAGCAATGAAACAGTTCTCTGAACAGACTACTTTAAGGACCCAGAAATGTTCGCTTTGTTGCTAGTATATATGGGTACAACCCCAAAAGGGGCAGCCATTTTCTGAGCAACTACACTTCCATGTAGTTGCTTGGAAAATGACAGCTGCTTCTAGGATTGCACCACATCAGCCAGCAATCAAGCAAACAGCAAACAAGTAGCTTACTATGTTTCTCTACCCCAAGCTCTGGAGATCTTTAAAAGATAAGTGAGGAGGAGATGATTGGACCTGGGAAGAAGGCTCAATGCCTGGAGACCTGATGGAAGGAATGTAAGGGAATAGGAGTGTGTGGGTGCTGTAGCATCCCTGTGGTCAATCCTAAGGGTGAATGACGATGGGGGTGCTGCTGTGGTTGTAACTTCAGGACCAAGTAATAAGTATTTTTATGGGTTTGCCATAACTTCAAATGGTGGTTAAGCAACTGGTTCTAAGTCAAGGACTATCTGTAACAGCTAGGTCTTCATTCAGGAATGTACATTTAAACAAAATAGTCTCTTTTCAAGGCCTGTCATCTGAGCCTTTCTGCTAGAGGTATAGGAGGCCAATTTTCCAGGCAAACTGGTCCCTCACTATTCTCACAATAGCTTAATTGTTCCCTTTGAACTTTTACAGTGTTTATTATTGTATGATATCAATGAGCTTAGTCGGTGCCAGAGAACTTACAATGTAATTTGTGGGTGATTAACATGTGCACAGAGTAACTGGTTTATTTGAAAATTATTATTTTCTAGAAAAGTTTAAAGATTATATTAAGATCTTGTACAGTTATGGAATTTCTTTCATGGAGAGGCTTGCCAGACATCCACATTGGTTTGATGTGATGAAAATCTTACACATTTCTCAGCCTTTTTTAGTTCTGTGTAATAGTAGAATGTCAAGTTGGTTTGATTATATTTTTTTCTTGACATTCATGATCTTTTGATTTTATTCGTTTGTGCAGTTTATCTACTACCTCAATCTTGACAGTCTCTAAGTAGTTCACAAATATATTCAAATGTGAATAAAGTAAAATTACATTTTAAAATGCCTATAGTTCACAGGGACTTTAACCTGTCTCCTGGGAATTTTGAGTTCAAGGTGGCTCAGGTTTATGGCCTCAATGTCAATGATGACATAGGATTAAGAGTGTTTGATGTATTACTACTATTTCTATTTATAGAGACCACCTTTTATGCCTCCTCCTATGCCGCCCCCTCCTGGTATGATGTTTCCTCCAGGGATGCCACCAGTATCTGCTCCTGGAACACCAACTATGCCACCAAATGAAGAAATATGGGTGGAAAACAAAACCCCAGATGGAAAGGTCAGAATTATATCTATTAACATTTATAATTGTTATATCAGCAAATGAAATGAAAAAAATAATTTTTTGCATAGCCTAAACAATTACAATCAATGCATTCTGTTGAAATGTTTTATATTTTAAATGTTAGAGAGCAGTTATAAGTGAAAGCAACTCTTCATTGTTAAAAAATGTTGGTTGTCATGGTAATCACTTTTATTAAAAATTGGCCAAATAACACATTTTAATATGTTAAATCACATTTAAAATTCTCTTAAGAAACTATGGAAAGAGAAGTTAAAAACTGATTTTATTTTATTTTTTATTATTAAAGCATTTATTATTATTATTAATATGTAAATATAACAATAAAATGATAAAAATAAATAATAAAAATACAGCAATTTAATTAAAAGATGGGCAGGGAGGGAACAGAATGCACAGGGAAGGGATAAATACCACACCTCCAGTGTGGTACTCCCCCATTGGGTCGCTAGGCTAACTGGCAGAACAAAGTCTTCAGACTCTGGTGGAAGGATAGGAGGATGAAGACAAACCTCGCCCTGGGAGGCAGGATGTTATGTGCTGCCTACAATAATCGTTATAATTTTAGCTTAAAGCTAAATTAAAAATTGTAATGGGTGAATAGTATAGGATGAATGGAATAACAAAGATGTAATTTTCTCCTAGGTTTATTATTATAATGCACGGACACGTGAGTCAGCATGGACTAAACCTGATGGAGTGAAAGTTATTCAACAGTCTGAATTAACTCCAATTTTAGCTGCTCAAGCTCAGGCGCAGGCCCAGGCTGTAGGTGCCTCAACACCTACTACTAGTACTCCTGCATCAGCAGTATCTCCATCTACATCATCAAGTAGCTTGTCTTCTACCACATCTACCACTACAACAGCAACTTCGGTTTCACAAACAGTTTCCAGTGAGTAAAATTTACAAAATGAAACAAAAGAATGGATTGGGGAAGCTTATAAACATTGGAAATAATGTATTATATAATTTGTTGTATCAATATAATTTTGTGGGATGTTCATGAACCTCATGTATAAGTCTTTGGTACACATAAAGATTATCATTTCTGTTGCTAATCAGTACTTAAGTGGAGCATTGTTTAGCATATTTGTATGGATGATTTGTGTTGTAAACAATTCAGCCTTTTTGAATGATGATGATGATGATGATGATGATGATAATAATAATAATAATAATAATAATAATAATAATAATAATAATAATAATAATAATAATAATAATAATAATAATAATAGTTTTATTTGTACCCTGCCCTTCTCCCGAAGGACTCAGAGCGGCTTAAAGGCACATAAAAACACAAACCACATGAACATTAAAATATGAATAAAAGTATTAAATAAAGCCTGATTTAAAAGGAGAGTGATAAAACGATTTCCAATAAATAATTAAAATAATCTAATTTAAATTTAAATGCAGGAGGACAAGGACGCGGCTATTCCAAGCCGGCCTGTTGGAATAGATAGGTCTTTAAAGCGCGGCAGAAGGTTTGAGGGGTACCTTTGTAAATAAGTCAGGTATTTTAAGATATGTACCTGTCCTATGTGCGTATTGTTGCACCTCCACTCTCTCTAGGGTCATTTGTATCACATTCAAAATAATCTCATTGTTTTAACAGGGAAAAAACCTTTTTTAAAAAGTCTTCAAGTTTTTTATCAGCTTTGTTTACTTTTTTGGTACAGATACTAAATCTGAGATAATGCAGGTAATAAAATCTTCATATGCCTTTACTGGCTTAAACATGTAATCGATGAAATTTTGCCTCAAAGTAGAATTCTAGAGCAATCTCCTGTTTATTATGGCTAATGTCATTAGCAGGGTGATGTGTGACAGTAATCTCTAAGCTTGCACTATGCTTTGAATCTGATCTTCAAAAGTTAACTGCAGTATGTTAATATAGCACTGATTTGCAACAGCTTGTAAAAACCTGACATACTCCTAGGAAAAGTACAACTGCTTTAAAGTGTTGAAAACAGTACTACATTTGTACTTCTGTATTCTCAGAAGCACACTTTGAAACACGGTACCTTCCCATTCCTTAACCAAATTGCTAATGGATGGGCACTTCTGCTGAGGAGAGGAAAAAAGCTGCATGCTTACTTGCTTCAAATGTCTTCATATTTCACAAAGAGATAGTTGACTTCTGTGACATTTGTTATTAAGGGATCAGCTGGTGACAGTCCTAATCTGTTAAAACTATGTATATGTATACATATCCAGTTGGAAAGAACAATCACAATGCTTAATATTATAAAACACATCATCTGTCCCAAAATAACCACAACTAATTGTTTCCAAAGTGCTGTTTAGCTTACAAAATAGAGAACAGCTAACATTCTTTATTCTTCCATATGTTTAACCCCTATGGCTCTTCAAATATATTTCTTCTTTCTCTTCTCCTCCTGAGTTTGATGATTCTGCAGCACTCCAAACTCATGGCAGTTCAAGGAAAAGTGGTTTGAGCTTGTGAGAAGTGGTGAATGTGAAGTGAAAAGTATGGTTTTGTGTCTTCGTATGTGTGTATATATACATATATACATCTCCAGAGTTCATTCCTACTCACCATCTGTGTAACAAGCATTTAAACCAAGGAAAAGACAGGGGGGGAAACACTAGAGTTAAGTTCATATAAGCTGTGAATATATATTTATTTAGTATACTTTTATTTACATCTGTCTTTAAAGTATAAATACTTGGCAGTACAGATAATTTGTAGAAGGTGGTAATTCTTAGGCAACAATCATTTATGACTGGAAGCAATGAGAAAGTTATTAGATTCAAAACTCTAGATTTACTTTTTTTAAAAATGGAAAATATACATATGATATGCTGAAAAAATTAAACACTTCCAGTATGCGGAGCATTGAATTTCTAAATTACTAAATGTATGTTTCCCCTTTTACTCTTTGGATCCATATAAAAATAACTATGTATTGAGTAAATAACTCTTAAATTAATCCAAGTTGCTTCTTTTCCTGAATTAATTCAATTGATCTATTTACTTTCTTAAATGCAATACAGTATCAAAATATATCAACCTATGAAATCTTGTATTAGCTTTTAGTGCCAGCTGGAGGTGCTATAGGATTCTAAAAGTTTGCAGCCTTTCAATTAAAGATTGGAAGATTGGATGTTATACTCCTGTAGTGCTTTACTTTTGTTTTGAAATGTTTGATTGGTATTTCATATTTTTTAATAGTCTAAGTAACAAAGAAGTTATCATCTTGGTATATATTTATATTTATATCCATTTTTAAGTGACCAGATGTTTTAGTCAGGTAAACCACATAAATATACATATAAAGATAAATATTTTGCAATTCCTATGAAGATTTGTTAGGTAACTTATATAGAAAATGTGGAGGAGAAGTATAACCTATTTTTTGCAGGGGGAGATCAGTATCAGTTATATTCAGAACTACATCTCACTTTTGCTCTTGAGATGAGCTGAATATATATGGATATAAGACAACTTTTTAGAATTACCCAGAATTCTTTATTATTTATTCCTTGAAGAAGAAATGCCTTTGAAAGGGTAGAGCAACTTGATGTTAGTTCTAGCTTTTAAACCTGTTGCACAAGTTTTTACTGTAATGAAAAAAATGTGTGAATTCTTAAACAGCCCCTGTGCTGTTTATAAATATAGCCAGCTTTGCAGGGAAGTCTTGCTGGATCCAATAAAATATACAATTTGTATTATATGATTCAGGGTTTCAGATGTTTGTTTTCTTTATCAGCTCCTACAACACAAGACCAGACCCCCAGCTCAGCTGTTTCAGTTGCCACACCTTCAGTCAGTGTTTCAAGCTCGGCTCCTTCTGCTACACCTGTGCAGACTGTACCCCAGCCAGTCCCACAGACGCTGCCTCCTGCAGTTCCTCATGCAGTTCCTCAGCCAACAGCAGCAATACCTGCTTTTCCACCAGTAATGGTACCTCCATTTCGTGTTCCCCTTCCTGGCATGCCTATACCACTTCCAGGTAAATTGGGAAACAATGACTGTCTTATTAGCCACATGTCCGTGTTGTCGATTTGTTTGCACTCATGTGTCCACCGTGTATGCAATTTACCTGAATCCTCCTCATTTAAATTTTATTGTTAAAATTTGGAATTTTTAGATGCGCAATTTAAAGCATACACACCCAGCTCTCAATATCTATTTTTATTAGAATGAAACCACAGTTTTTGCTTGAGCAGAATACAACTTGTGTTCTAAAATGTATTTTAACTAATATTTAGAAGAAATTCACCGTATCTATGATACTTAAGTTGCAATCCTTTAGAACTTAAACTTATGAATAAGTGGTCTTAAACTTGATAAAATATGCTTTCAGGTAGCCAAACATAAGATTGTGATGTGAGAGTGAAATATTTAGTGTTACTCTCTTTGAAAATAAGTGTGTTATGGATAGAAAATTTTCATGTTGAACAAAACTATGTATTCAGAGCTTTAAACTAACTAATCACCTATCAAAGCTCATTAAATTGTCAGAAATGAGTTTAGACTGTACTTGGTAATAGCAGTATTTATTATTCAGAGGATAGAAGAACCTTTGAGCTCATATTATCTGATCATAACTTTCAACAGCCCTGGTCGTCATGAACAATAGTGGAGTATGCTGAGAATTGTAGTTTAGTGTAGTGTACTAATTCAGGCCCTTTATGCATGCATATGCTTGATAAATATTAAGTTGATAAATTATAGAATTTTAGAATATGTTAAGTATCAATAGTTATTTAACTTACTGGTAATTATCAGGTGAAATGTATGATTAAAAACAAGGACCAGAATACATGACAACATATGTAATTGACTCCTATTCTGTCCTTTTTTACTCATGTTCCTATTCTATCCTGCTCCTGAAATATGATTTGGCCAAGAAAGTTCATAATGATGGACAGATATTTAGATATATGCACACTATGTATACTGAAGTCTCTATTAGATTATTAGCATTTTCAATTACATTTTGACCATTTAATATTTTTGTGATGCTTTCCTTTATTGCAAATCATAATAATCAACAGTTAAAATACAAAATATAAATTAGATTAAAATAGTATAAATAACTAATTCAGTAAAAAACTGAGAAAAACAACAGGGAAATTTCAAACCATTTATATAAGGTTTGAGAAAGAGATATAGACTTTAATTCTTCATCTCAAATTATGGCTATACGTTCCTCATGAATTTCAGGAAAGACCTTTTCAGAGTAGAACATAATGTTATCTTAAATTTCACTTGATCGGTCCATATTTCCATTTAAATTACTAGAATGTCTAGTTTATAATCTCAAAATAAAGCCAAATGTCAAGTAGCTGTGCTTTAAAGGAGATGTGCAACTGATAACCATGTTAATTAATTAAATATTTTCTTAATAAACTTTATTTCTTTACTCAAATCCTTGTTTCTTCACTCCTTCCTTTGCCCGAATATGGATACAGGCCAGAAAGCTAATGTTGACTAAGTGCATGCAAGCTACTAGCTGTGGCTTCTGCATTTTGCCAAGCCAAGATTTAAAAGTCAAATTATAAATTCATGTCCTGACTTTTTGGAAACTGTCAGGTGTACTTTCCTTGTTTGACTCTAATGCAGAGACATTGCTGCTTTTCCTGGCTTCCTTACTGTTCCAAAGTAGTAACCCAATCATAGAAATATATTTGAAAATGGATTTATTTTAATTACAAAATTGGCTCTTTTATGAAAATGGTTGCTAATATTGCAACCATTCTCAGTTGCCTGGAAGTACTTTTTAGAATAGATGCTGAGACATAAGGTCACATTTCAGAAATGCTGGTTGTTTGTGGTCGCCTGTGCTACTTGCCAAAATGTTTGAATTTGTAGTGGAAACTTGTCCTCTTTATAACATACAAAGTGATATTCTGGTAGCCATTTTGTAAAGTAGTAGTCTCTAAAATACCAGTATCAATGATAATTTATCAGTCTGTTTTATTATGTATATTATTTAGATTTATTTTCTGCCTTTCCTCCAGGATTTCAGGGCAGTTTACAGAGAGATCCCATTTCATTTTTATCCTTAAGCTTGAAATGTTTCCAGAATATTCAGAATAGCAGTTTTGCATCTGAAGCAGGATTGTTTTCAGTTTCATCTGTTAAAATAATTTAAAGTAAAAAAGTTTTTTGCACAGCTGTTCATGCCACCATGGTAAACTTTTTCAATCTTTGTTACTTCGAAGTTGTGTCAGGTTGGAGTTGCATCTCACTGAGGGAAAAAATACAGAGTTGGAGCATTTTAGATATTGAAAAATGTTCTTACATTTTGTTAATAAATAAAATCAGTAATAAAACAATTAAGGAGAGATGTCCCAGTTTAGACTTTTTGTAATCCCAAAAGCTTCTTGCTATCACCAGAACTGGAATCTATATTTTTAATCACACAATTAAGGGAAATACATATTTGATCTGTTGAATAATTACAAAATAATTTCCCTTTGAGTTAGTATAGACTCCTGGAGACTGCCTGGTCTAGTTCCTGCAATTTACTTGGCAAGATTTTGCAAGTGGTTTGCTCTTGCCTCCATTTTAGGACTGAGAGCCAAAGGGATTGACCCAAGATCACCTAACTGGCTTTGTGTCTAAGGTATAATTAGAATTCACGGTCTCCTGATTTCTAGCCTGGTGCCTTAACCACTACATCAAACTGGTTCTGTCCTATGTAATTACAACAGTGCAGATTTGCAAAACCACTATAGCACAGTTTATACTAGTGTTTATAAATGTAATTGATCTTCATTTGAATGTTTCTTGTAAAAGGTAGCTATAGATATCTATGTCAAGAGTTGAAAAACTTACTGCTTTCTTCAGAAATGTTGTATGGATTCAATAGTCTTCCATACATATTTGTTTATAATAACTTTAAGCACAATTGTGTATATGGGTATAATTTCCTGTGAATGGAAACAATTTTTATTAAAAGTTTGTAGGAATGCAGTCCTAGCCTTATTTTCAGAGTTGTTCAAACAACTTAGCATACAGTCAAAACCTTGACAGTTTTGCTTTATATAGAATAAAGGTTATGCATCTTATTAGGAAAAATATCCCAAAAGTGATTTTTTAAAAAAACAACTAGATTTTGTTTTTCCCTGAAGAAATTTTGCTTCTCATCCAAGAATCTTCTTGGGTGACAAACAAAACGTCTTCAAGGAAAAACAAAGTCCAGTTGCCTTTGAAAACAAACCTTTGGAACAACTATGACCCGGATGACTGAGAGTCTCCATAAATAATTAGAAAAAATAGGTAGCAGTTAATACAGGTTCTGGATCAATTGAATGATACTTTAACATTTTTGTGTTAGACACTTGTGAAGTATCATTTAGTTTTATTTTGGTGTATGTGCTTAAATTGAAAATTAATTTCATATTTCATTACTAAATAATAGATGGGAGTGAAAATATTGGGAAAGGATTCAGAAAGTCCCAAATTTTTCATATTAAATGTTAGGAGATACCATAACTATACCCCTGTTGCAGTTATCTTCTTTAAATTATATCTGGTGTGGAAACTAATTCTGCATATTGTTTCCTCCCTTCTCTGGTCATTATTGGATTCCTAATGTTATGTGATCTGCCAATCAGTTTTTTTAACGATAAAACATTTACGAACTTTGTTCCTTTCCACAAATATGCTTAATCAGATCTTTTCAAAGTTATCTTTAGTGCACAGTAACTAGCAGAAGCTCCCTTGTTTTGGGAAGCTTATTTGAAATTTAGATGAGAATTTTAAGGTGAAAAAGTTATGAAACAGAGCCAATGCAGGTTGCTAACGAGCCATCAACTCAGCTTTTCTATTTATTTTGCCCTGTTTTTTGCCTCCGCATCACTTTTTATCTCAGTTTACTTTCTTACCTTCAATCTGGTCTTTTTTCCCCTTCCATACTTGATCTAATTACATTTTGGCTTCACACTATCAGTTTTCTTTTCTTGTTAAATATAAAGTGAGCAGTCCAGTTAGCACTTATAACAGCCCTATTGAGCACAGTGGGACTTATTTCAAAGTAAACATGCAGAGAATGAATTTGTATAAGCTGTTCTTACCTAAGTACTTGATAAAATTATGTAAACAGAGCAGAATAAATATGATTTATTCTCATAGCATTGCTTTATAAGGGGGTGAAGAAGCCCTTCCTCATTGAATTTAAACTCCTGGATCAATGTTAGACTTTTTTTTTTTTTAGAAAGGACTGTTGTATTCTAGGTCCTCTTACTCATAAAGCAAGATTATTGCAAAAACAGTAATTTTCTGGAATGACGCTAATAAAATACTAGCACAAAAGTGACTTTAAACCTTCCTACTTATTTCTTGTAGCCATTGGAAAAAATGGCATGCTAAATTTCTAGCAGGAAATTGATACTGCTCAGATTCCCAGTGGTAGCTGACATACAGTGGCAGCTTTCCAACATGCTTGCTTATCCATTTTACAGGTGTAGCAATGATGCAAATAGTCAGCTGCCCGTATGTAAAGACAGTCGCTACCACCAAGACCGGTAATTTTTTAAAAACATCTTAGTCTGTTTTGTCTGTAAGTTGGCATGGTAGTGAATGTTGTTGTTTTACCTTTTATTTGCTTTTTTCCAAAATAACTGGATTTTTATCTTTATTTTCAATATATACTTATAAGTACAGATTTCACATGTAGCCAGTAAGAAACTCCCAATTAATGGAAATTATTAGTTTAATTATTACAGTATGGATTTTCTGCAAGTTAAAATTACTCATGTGAATCTTTTCCATGTCCATGTTTTGTTTTTGTTTTCCTTTATTGGGATACAGTGTTTAGTTTTCCTCTTCCTGCCATTTGTACAGTGTTCAGATCTTGTTTGCATGTTATTGTGTTTGTGTTTGTTCATATATGTATATGTCTGATGTTTAACCAGTATTGTGAAGGTTCTGCATACCTATATTTCATTAAAAATGAATGACGTTATCACTTAAAACTATTTTTATGTGGCACTAAGTATGTTATTTTTGTTAACATAAAAATAATACTTTATATTGATATACTTAAAAGAAAACATTCTTAATTGAGCAGTTATAGAGAAACCTTAATATTATTCATTGAATTAAACTATCACTATTTAACTCAACGACTATCTAAAATAGTACTAAGTATTTTAAAACTGTTTTAAGTAAAGGTCAGATGTAGAAATAAAATACTGTGAAGTTAATCTTCAACGGAAATATTTTTTTCTGTTAAAATTACTACAGTATAAAGAGGAAATCTCAAAATTGGAACATTTTCAATATTCAGGTTACAAGAACATAGAAAAATATTGATTCCTATAAATGGTTACTACCATTGATAGGAAATTGAACTTATAAGTGTCTTATAAGTGCTTTCATATATAAAACTTAGGTCACATATTTTAACTAGAAAGAAAAAGCACTAAAAGTGATTATTTACTGATATTCACTGTGCAGTGGATGGCTTTTTTAGCTTTACTACTCTTAGTTATGTTGAATGTGCTACTTTTCAGGAGCAGCAAATTATTTTTACTTAATGTTAAGAACTAACATAAACATTAGAAAATGTTTTGAACATGAATGGTACAACTTCACATAGTATGTCGAATGCTGACCACAATTTGTGTTAGAAGTAGGGTGGTTGTGAAATCAAGGAATGGTAGTGATTAGAATTTGTGCTGGAAGCACACTTTACTGTTTACAAGAAGTATATGAACTACTTTTAGTAATGGCTGAGTTTTCAGTTGCTTTATACATTGATTTTGTGGATAGTTTTATTGGTTGGTGGTTTTAATTAACAGAGTTACTTTTCATCAGTGCTTGCCTTTTTATTGCTTCTTATGTAGGTGTCTTGCCAGGAATGGCTCCTCCTATTGTACCTATGATCCATCCTCAGGTTGCTATTGCCGCTTCCCCTGCTGCATTGGCTGGAGCAACAGCAGTCTCTGAATGGACAGAGTACAAAACAGCAGATGGGAAGACATACTACTATAATAATAGGACCTTAGAATCAACATGGGAGAAGCCTCAAGAATTGAAAGAGAAAGGTACAATGTTTAGTTTTGGTTTGTATATACAGTGTAAGTTGGTTCCGAAAATTAAGACAAATTGCAGTAAACTCAGTTTAATGGACTCTGAGATGGATATCTATTAAAACTAAATGTACATTAAGTGGTTTCAAGTTCAAAAATGCACTTATAAAAAGAAAACCTGCCTTATTGATAACTTTCTGTTTACTCCATGTACATGAAATTTCTTGAACATAATATTTGAGCAATTGTTCATTGCAGACAGTAATGCCTAGTACTTTCCTGTACTAGGATCATATATTTTGTTGGCCTAATGTCAGATTTTTTTTTACTGCTAGCATTTAGCCATCTCTTCCTTGAAATTCAGATTTGTCTCATAAATCCAAAATTTACTGATTCACAGTGAATAAAATAAAGAGTTTGGTACACTTGGTTAATGAATTTGTATCTTTCTGCAAGAATTCACATAAGACAATGTCAAAAATATAGGTACCACTCACTATTTCTCAAAGGATCTCTGTTTGCCATGGGGAAAAATTGTAACTCACACAAGTAAAATGACACGTATTATTTATTTTGCAGCTCATAGAGCAGATACTTTTTTTGATGTATGACTTATGGCTGTAAATTTTCACAGTGCCAGAAAACCTAGTATGTCTTGTTGGGTAGTGTAATGAGTAAATGAGAATGATTTGTGAAGGAGGAACTGAAGAAAGCATTAACATAGAGCAAGAAAGAGGCATCATAATTGAAGATTGACGTCAATAATTTTTTGGCCAATTATAACTAAAAGTGCTAGTTTGTTTTAATGCATTGCAGTGCTGATAAAAGACCCTTTTTTCAGAATGTCATGGGTGATTTTGCTAATGCATTTGTTTTATCAATTAGAACAAGTAAATTAACTTTTCAAGCTGTGTTTGTGTATTTCTTCCTTGATTTTCCCAAGAAAAGAATTGCTGATCTAATACTTCTCCGAGTGCTGTTTTAATTTTATTTCATCAGTAAATTTTCCTTACAGAGCTGTAAAGCAAATTTGTATGATTACATTTCTAGTAGACTTACTTTGGTCATTCCTATATATGTAATTGCTTCTGTCAGAATATTATTTTTAATGTAACTTTGGTATTTACTGTCTTTGCAAATAGCCCATTATCTAGAATCATTGATTTTGCAATTTGAAAATGAATGAATTGGCTGAAGGGATTAAATCTGGTCCTGGAAATAATACTTAAAACCTAATATCTTTCCTGTGATTATTTTGAGTTCTGTACTGATATTGTGCATGTAAAGTTCTAGGCAGCTCCATTTATTAACTTATCTTTTAAAAACAGTTCTTCAAAATATTAACTTTTGTGATGTTAATTTGGAATCAATCCATTGGTAGTAATGACTTTTTTTTCAAGGATTGCTCTACTATATAAAATGACAAATTGCCTCTGGAAAATACCGAGTATCTAATTTATTTTGTATGATTAATAAATGAATGTTTTATTCTGAATGCAGCTTTTTAGGATTATCTCCTGTTTTTTCAGTTTTTTATATTCCTCTTCATTTTAAAAAATAATTTTGTCTCATGGTTTTGCTAATTCTGTCTCATGGTTTTGCTGGGTTTTTTTGTGTGTGTCTGCCCATCTAGTTGCTAGCTATCTAATATTCTTTTCCCCCTCTTGAGTATTTGAGAACTGTAGATCTACTGTATAGTGATTTTCCTGGGTTCTATTTCTTTTGTGCTTTGTTGTAAGGAAATTTGAAATCTTTTATAACTCACTCTTCATTAAGTAAAAGAATCTGTTTTTAGAAGTAGGTTTAAAAAAAGATATTAGGTATTTAACAGGCTAGGAGAACTCTCAGAGAGCAAGATCCAGTTGCATTCTTTGTAGATTGAAAATGAAGAAACCAAACTACACTAGGCCAGGAAAAAAGACCACAGAAAAAGGACAATCATTACAATGCTTACAGCATTCAGAACTGGAAAATGAGGTAGTTATTACAGCTTCCTGCAATGTAACTTCTGTCTTGAAGAATTCTTGCTCATAGATACAATAATCTTCATTGCCTTTAATGTAGGAATGGAAGAGTTTTACAAAATCTGTTTTTGATAATTTTACTCAGAAAATTAATTTGAATGTATATTAGTGGAAAGTAAAGGATGTTCAGCAAGTCGAAAGTAAATAAAGGTAATATACATTTTTCTTAGAAAAAGTAGAAGAAAAGATGAAAGATAGTATTAAAGAACCTGTTGAAGATCCTTTGCCTATGGAAACAGAAGAGGAAGAACCTAAAATTGAACCTATCAAGGAACTTTTAAAAGAGGTAAGCATACTGATATACCTAAAGTCTAATTTGATATTTGTTTATTCTTTTAATAACAAAATGAAATAAAGAGAAAGATAAATTAATACCACCTTGAAATAACTTATTGAACTTATTCTCCATTTTCACTAGATGGTTTCTAATGCTAACTGCATAGTTTTATATTTAACTTCTTATTTAGAAGTATTGTTTAATATTACAGATTATATGAAGAATCAGAGAACAGTGTTAGGATTTGCTCCAAAGGGGGGGGGAGGTGTATGCATCTTATGGAGCGAATA